>PVJH01004966.1:0-118108 GCA_004026705.1 Nesogale talazaci
AAAGCCATTGATCCTTTTTGAGTCTTCTTTACTAAATTTCCACCTTTCACATTTAGACAACTGAAAAAAACAAGTGACACACTTGTTCTTCAACATATTTTGTAGGTATTGTGCAGCAAACCCAATCATCTCTCTTTTTTTTTTAGGCATCACTGCCCTTTGGTGGTGGGAGTAGGAGGCCCAGCCTTTGCTCCTGTGAACTGGAATTGAACCTCCATCCCAGTGGGCTGCAGTCCTGTGCACAACCACTATGCCACCGGGGTTCAGCCCCAATCATCTCTTCTTAAAAATAGTTTAATAGAATATAATTTACATGTATTTCTGAATATTATACATTTTAGAAAAATCAATATATTTTCCATTGCACTTTTTGGGAATACAAACCATAAACTGAACATCCATATGTTTTAGTGTGCTACTGACTACTATGATGGAATATGTAGCAAGGGAAGAAAGACTCTCAAGGAAGACAAATAGTATTATACAACATATGTCACCTAATATGCTGAAAGCACTTGACAGTAAACGACTCTAATATATATTATCCCATGTGCCGCTTACAAGAATAGTAACTTCTCCCACTTTCCAGGTAAGGAAACTGAGGCTGAGGAATCAAGGATGATTTGCCTTCTTATAAAGATTTTGCCTCTTATCAAGCCAAGTAAGAACCTGGATTTGTTATTGACTCTGATTCTTAATAGTCTTTCTACATGCTTGTAAGAGATTGAGGTATAAACCATTCATGGACACTGCAACGGCTTGTCTTCAGTAGGAAGGGAGTGATGCGTAGTATTAGTACGCAGTTAGTTGGCAGGGAGTGACGGGTAGTATTCAAATTTTTCTCTTGACACTCATCATCATTGCTTACTGGATTCATTTTCTCTTCATTCTCTGTAAGGAACACAAGTAGTTTTTCAGTAAGATTAGAGATTCTGTAGCCTTTGCGGTGGCTTTCTGAGATTAATAGGAGTCTTAGTGAGCTCGTGGTTAAGAGTTGGTCTGTGGTCTGAAAGGACAGCTGTTCAAAACCACTCATCTCTCCTTAGGCGGAAGGACAGGGCTTTCTATTTTTGTGAGGAGTTAGTCTCAGAAACACACAGGGCAGTTCTACCCTGCCCTCTAGGGCCACTGTGTGTCAGCATCACCTCGTGGGCAATTAGTTTGTTTCTTTGTTTATTGGTTTTTAGGGCATATGCATTGTAATTAGGCATGTGACACCCTCATGGTAGAACCATTGCTATGATATGGATGAAACAGTTCCCAGGGACACCAAGAGTTTGTCCTGAGTGACTAAAGGCATCACAAGACTGGGGAGAAGAGGGTGTTTTCCAGCTTGTTTTTAGAGAACTGAGACTACTTTACACACCAGCTGCTCATACTTTCCCTCATAGAAAGTCTTGTCAGGGTGAAAAAGAGGGGGCAACATCCCTCTTTCCTTTCCTCTTGCCCCACGCTTTTCTCCATCTGGGTCTGTCTAAAATCTTCCTTTCAGGTGAATTACCCCGTAGTGGGTAGTTTGTTGAGTAGAAGATGCAAGAAACCATTAACCACTCATCAGTGACTCTGGATAAGAGGAAGGGAACATCCACAACCAAAAAGGTGAGATGAAGTGCCAGAGAGAAAGTGCCAAGAACTAGCTCTCGCGAGAGCACTGCCTGCTATAATTTCTTTCCTGAGTCTATCCCCCACCCCCACCCCCAGATTATGACTTTCTTCTGTGATCAGAGAAACTCAGATCAAGGGTTAGGGGATATTTTGGTCCAAGTTGCATGTCTCTTGGACCAAAGAGGCACCTCTCTACAGGGGAGGTAAAAGAGTGTGAATACAGGAGAGTGTGCATAGATATTAGAGGTTTTACAAAAACCACTTGAAACTACTATAGACATTCAGACACACAAAAGAAGGGTGGGCCAGAAGAATGGTCAGGCAGGGGAAGTTGCACACACAAACAGCAGGAAATGAGTCCTCGCCAGTGAAAGGAGGAAGGAGCCCTTGCAGAGTGGGGCTGCAGGGTGGAACAGAGGCAGCCCCTGAGATGTGAGCAGCTGGGGGTGTGACTGAGGTCTGCTGCACTAACTAGGTTTTCTGTCTTGCTCATATGTAGGCAATACTTCATCCTCAGTTTGTTTTTATTATAGATGCTGAAGTCCAACCAGACCTAAGTTATTTTGATTTGTTATTTAGACTCATCTGCATACATAGTAGAGCTTAATTGGAGAGCTTCATCATTTTAAAGCCTAAAATTGATCAGGCTCTAAATCTGCACCGTGAAATGCAGTTGCAACTACTCACAGTGGTGTATTGGCGCTAGCACTTACAATGTGGCTAGTTCACATGGCAATGACTATAAGTACAAATTCATATCACCTATTTGTTGTGCTATTGTGGCTTTCATTTCCTATCATATTGGACCACCCCTGTCCTGTCAGATTTTCATCCCAAGTTGGTTTGCATATTGCTGTGAGGATGAAAGCTGTTATTTTTTATACCAGTAGAGTCACAGAAAGTGAACAGGTTGCAGCAAACTCTCAAAGAACCGACTACAAACAAGGAATCAGCTACCCACTTGGGAGGAAATAAACTTGTGAAAATCTTATGCATAATGTGGAAATCTTGTCACAGCCCAAAGAGCTGATGACTGGAAGCAGAGCATTGTTGAAGATGGTGCTGGAGGATGGGCTCCTGGGGTCAGAAGGCACTCGTGACTGTGGAGGAGCACGGTGATGTGAATGGAGTAAAGCCTGTGGGAGTGGAGTTTTTGTGACCTTCATTTGCTGGTGGGGCACAAGTCAGGGTAAGACAAACTAGCTGCCACAGTCTACCAATAAATAGTTGGAAATTTGAATGTATGAAGTAGAATCCCTGGAAAATTGGAAGTGGTCAAATGAAATGGAAGGCATAAAAATCAATATCCTAGGTTTTCCTGAGTTGAAATGGACTGGTATTGGCATTTTGAATAAGAAAATCACATGGTTAAATATGCTGGCAATAAAGCAGGAAGAAGGCTTTGCATTCATGCTCAAAGAGGGCATTCTGCGCACCCCGCCCCTGCCCCCCCGCCCAAGAAAGGGCTGAGGCCCGGTGGCGTAGTGGTCGAATGCGGGACTGCGGCCCACGGGCTTGGTGGTTCAAATCTAGCAGTGGCTCTCCAGGAGCAAGGCTGGGTAGCTCCCATGACCACCAGAGGGCAGTGATGCCCCCCACCGCTCCTCTAAAAAAGGGGCATTTCAAGATCTGCCTTGAAGTAGAATGCTATCTGTGATAGGTTTATACCTTACCTCATTCAAAGAGAACTAATCAATACAACTATTACTCAAATTTATGCACCAAACACCAAAGCTAACAATGAAGAATTCTACCAAGACCTTTAATAGGAAATTGATCAAACATGCAATCAAGATGCAATGATAATTATTGATGATTGGAATGTAAAAGTTGGAAACAGCGGAAGGAACAGTAATTGGAAAATTTGTTGCTGGCAATAGAAACAAAGATGGTGATTACATGACAAAATTTTGCCAGACCAATAACTTGCTTAGAGGAAATACCTTTTTTTCAATAACACAGATGATGACGTGCACATAGGATTTCTCCAGATGGGATAGATAGAAACTATCTCTGTGGGAAAAGATGATGGAAAAGTTCAGTATCAGGAGCTGAAGTGAGGCTAGTGGCTGATTGTAGAACAAACCATTCATTGTTCATCTGTAAGTTCAGGCTGCAGAGGGAAGGTCTGATGATCTACCTCCAAATGCAATTCATGAAAACTTTATGGAGTACTTACCAATGATAAGAGAGTGCAGGATTATTGATGCTACATTTCATTACACTGTAAATTGGAGCTGACTTTACCATAGTTAGCAAGGACTTGCCTAAGTACAAATACACAGCAGATTTTGAAAACATTAAAATTATATTAATAAAATATCTACTTAGTGATTTTTATGTTAGTTGCATGCTAAGGTAATATTGTGCATTTCTGGGGCTTAACTAAGTACACTAGGATAAATGTGACCTTTTTTTGTCTTTCTGTTTGATGCATGACTGGGACAACTTGTAGAACACTGGTCAAGCACGTAGTTGCTCATGCGAAGGTTGCAGTTTGCACTCACTCAACTGCTGGGAGGAAAAACCTGGTAATCTCTTCCCATAAAGATGCAGCCTAGAAAACCCTCAGGGTTTTTATAATCTGACACACGGGTCGCTCTGAGTCAAAATCTACTTGATAGCATAGAAGAACGTCAAAGGTAAAAAGATTAAAATCACATATGCAGCTCATTGCATTTTTCTGAAGGAAAGACTTAGAATTAGCTCCAGAGCCTAATTCTGCCAATTCATTTCTCTGTATACTTGAGGGATTTATTTAACCTCTCTGTAATTTAAGTTCTACAACTGTAAAGTTTTTGAGCTCAGAAGAAGAAATGATTTGATATATGAAAAGAACCCAGAAAAAATGCCTTGAAGCTTGAAAATGTCAGACTTCTATCATTTATCTGTTGCCTATCTATCTATCTATCTATCTATCTATCTATCTATCTATCTATCATCATCATCATCATCATCATCATCTATCTATATCTATCATCAGCTGTTCGTCTTTCCATTGGTCTATGTATCCATATAATAGCTGACAGCATCAAAGTGCCATGCAAAAACATTAAGTATTTGCAAAGGATGTTCTGTACTCATATTTCTTTTCTGCTTAATAGAAGAATTTCAGTGAATTACAGTTACAAATCAGAGATAAATCCAAAGAAAGGGTTGAATAGGGATGTAATTATATACAGCTAGTTCTGCATGCAATATGCAAAACATTTTGTGAATAGTTGTTTTCATAATTAAATTATTGTTAATTTTAAAAATACACATTTAAAAAATGCTATCAAAAGGTTTCCTTATTTTATAAGTGTCATGATAGGAAACATTCAATGCATAGTTCAACAGGTAGATCAGGTATTTTGTTATAAACAGACAAATATTTTGGCCTGTTTACTATAAATAAGAAAACACTGGAATGCGTGATTTAGTTAATCAGAAACTTCTGCCGGTTTTCCCTAGTTGACTTTTGCCAGTTTCATCTCTTACAATGCACTTAATTTTTTCAGAAGTGAATCTCAAACTTAGAACATGTGTACCCTTCTAAAGACAGAACCCCAAAGTTGTGATGAAATCAGGCAGCTGTGATTAAAAAGAGGAGGAAATGGAAAAATTACACTTTGTATAATTTAAGGGATTTGATAGGACATCAAGAATATTATATGGTATTCAAGAATTGCTTGCACACAAAAAAATCTATGTAATGCTGGGAAACATAAACAGTAGTAGCACAGTATAAGACTTCCTCTTTCATGTAATAGTAATCACTGTTTCAATGCTTTCTAGAGAACTGTTTTTAATTTGGGGCTTCATATTTTAAAATGTATCTGATGGATAAAGAAAGAACTATGATCAAAAGACCAGAAAATTAAGTATCTTAGAACAGAGGGTTTTAAAGGTTTTTAAACTGTGAAAGAGACAGAACAAAACACAAGAGTTTTTACCATGGAAAGGGGCTGAGTAACAGTTTATCCAAATTGAAAATGATGGATGAGACAGGAACAATGAGTCCAAGATATGAATGCAGACATTGTCACATGAAACTCTCAGTGTGTCTACGCAAATCCGTCATCCTCCTTTTCATCCTGTCCTGTCTTCTTTTTCTCTTATTTGTTAAATGTCTGTGTTTCTTTTCTTTTTATCTTTCAAAACCATTTTATTGGGCACTCACATAGATATCATATCATTCCATATGATGTATGCATTTCTTTTCTGTTTCTGTTCTTCCAACACCATTTTAATGGACACTAACACAACTGACATCATATCATTCCATAATTCAATGACTTCAAGCAGCATGGTCCAATTGCTACCACAATCAGTTTCAAAATATTCTCTTCCTTCTTGATTCATTTTCATCTCTTCCCACCCTTATTGCCCCTGGTACTCACTGTCTCAATAGGGTCATCAATCCTGGGTTTCATATACTGGAAAAGAGAAAAACATAACAAAAAATCAAGCGGGTGACCCCCCAATAATGAAATACATCTGAGATAAATCCTAATATGAAACAATCTACATAACCCAGCATTATTCTTTCTTTTTCTATTACATCATTCTATTGGGGGATTATACAATTCTTATCACAATCCACATATGCATCCACGTGTCAAGCACTTTTGTACCTTTGTTTCCCTCCTCGTTCTCAAAACACATGCTTTCTACTTGAGCCTCTGGTATCTGCTCCTTATTTCCCCCCTCCCTGACTGTGTCCCCTACCCATGAACCCTGGAGAATTTATAAATTATTATTATTTTGTCATATCTTCACCATCTGACGTCTGCCTTTACCCACTTCTCCACAGTCTGTTCCCCAGGGAGGAGTTTATATGTAGATTCCTGCAATCTGTTTTTCCTTTCTATCCCACATTATCTCCCTGCTTCCATTGTCACCCTTCTCTCCACTGGTCCTAAAGGAATCATCTGCATGGATTCCCTGTGTTTCCAATTATTCAGGGATACACTTTCTGGTCCTTTGTGCTGTCTTAATTCCTATCATTTACTGGGCAATTTTGGAGTCAGGAGACTAGACGTTTCCCCTGCATTCTTGTGATAACTTGTGCATGTCCCTGACATGGTGGTCATTCCGCTGGATCATAATTATTGACCCGTGCCTAGGTTCTTCTCATCTTCGGAGGACAGGAACCCACATATTCTCTGTGCGATTCTGACAATGCTCTCAACCGACACCAACACAACCAGTGTTATCAACCCTGACCAATGTCACTCCCAGTCATAAGAATACCACTGTATTTCATAGGATTATCAGTGGCTGATCTTTCTGAAGCAAATCTCTAGGCCTTTCTTCTGAGATATCTTTGTGTGTCCTGGAACCTCCAACCTTTCTCTAAGCAGCTGTATGGATTCACCATTTTTTACCACTCAGGAACTTCTCTCATAAACTAAATATTTGCTGCCCGAAATGCCTGGGAAAATGGTGTTGTTGTGAGGTGTCATTGAGTCAGTTAGAAATCACAGCAATATTGTCTGTGAGTTCTATGTAGCCCTTGCAACAAACATTAGATCTTAGATATAAATTTAGAGAATGAGGATGGTAACAAATGTACAAATGTGCTTGACATACAATGGATATATGTATGGATTGTGATAAGAGTTGTATGAGCCCCCCAATAAAATGATTTTTTAAAAATAGCATGGTTCAAGTAAAACCCACTATGTCCTTGAAAGTGACATGTTCACTCTTGACCCTTATGCAAGATTTTGTGCAAAACATTTGGCCGTTGTAACCCATTGTGTGAATTCTTGACTGAGACTTCCAAGCAAATTGATTTTAGATACTGGCAAGATGAAATCCTTGACAAATTCAGCATGATGTTGTCTATTGACCCTTTGTGAGGATTTTGATTTTCTTCACACTGAGTTGTAATCATCTCTGGTCTTCATCAGCAAGTGCTTCATGGACTCCTTCCTTTCTGCAAACAAGGCTATGTCAATTTCCTGGTTTCATTTTGTCTTTCAACCTGAGGGTTCCATCTTCTGGTATTACTTCAGACAATGTTGCAATGTTGTCCTGAAGGTTTTCACATGCTAATTCCTCAACAGAGGACTGTCTACTCCTTTGTTTTTTCTAGTTTGGACTTCACTGAAGGCCACCATTCAAAAGGATACTTTAAGACTTAATCTTGAAGTACAATGGTGCATGTGATAGGATAATATCTACGTACCTATAAGGAAGACATGTTAATCCAACTATTATTAAAATTGTTAATAAATCTTCTTTCAATCCTGCTGTCACATTCTTCTTCATGTAATTCAGCTTTTTGAATCATTTGCAAAGCATGCAGATTGAATGAACATCTGACACAACCCTTCCTGGTTTGAAACCATGATGCATTTCTCTGTTCAATTATAACAACTGCCTCTTGGTTCCATAGCTTCCCAAACCTATTTTGCCTTACCACCTCACTTTCAGGGGAAAAAAATTACCCACAGCCTGTCTGGTAATTAAAAACATTTGTGCTTTAGCTCATAATCCAGGATAAAGTGTAGGAATCTGCTTTAGCACTTTGCCTCTATCCTGGTCATTCCAATGCCCTCAATAGAGGGTGGTATTGCTTACTTTGGGGAATTCATCTTTCTTCCATTCTCTACTTTGAGCCAATATCTATTTTATACCAGCAACAATATCCCTCATTTTCACTTTTCTGAATCCAGCTTGATTTTCTGGGATTTCCCTATGAACATATTATTGATATAAACAGTGTTGGTATCTCCAGTTAAATATTGTTTGCATGCGATATGAATGATATGGTTCAATAATTTCAGCATTCTGTTGGGTCACCTTTCTTTGGAATGTGTGCAGATATGGATCTCTTAGAAATGGTTGGCCAAGTAGCTGTTTTCTAAATTTCTTCACATAGTCAAATGAATGTTTCCAGTGCTTCATCATGCATTTCAGTCAGTATTATATCAGTTCTAGAAGCATTTTTTTCTTTCATTTTTTTAGCTAAACTTTTAGAGCAGCTTGAGCTTCAATACCATTAATTTTTTATTATATAATACCTTTTAAACTAGTTGAGTACCAACTAATTATTTTTAGTAAAGTGACTATTTGTATTCCTTTCATCTTTTTTTTGTGTTCTACATTTCCAATATTTTGCACCTGATTATTGAAACAAAAGACTTGAAATTTTTATTAATTTCCTTGACTTTCTAATGCCTAGGTGTGTTAGTTCTGGTAGACTAGAGAAACAAACTCATAAACACTCATATTTGTAGAAGAGAGAGTTTTATATATTAGAGCAACTACTCATTAAAAAAACATCTGATCCCAGTCCAATCCAAGGTCATAAGTCTGATATTAGCTCAAATGTCCAACACCAATCTCTAAAGTCCTCTTCACACTTACAAAACACATGCAATGATGTCAAATAAGGAATGATCACATGTCAGTGAGAAGAAATTCGTTGGGTCCAGTAACTTTGTAAGCAACTCAGCGCTTGCAGGGGTCTCTCTGTGGCTTCTCCAGCTTCAGAAGTCTGGTGACATCCATACCACTTATCTGGTTCAAGGTACTGGGGTAGTTCCATGTGACTTCTCAGGGATATCTCACAGTAAGTAAGCCTTCTCATTAGAGCATCCTCAAGTGAGTGAGAGCATATCTCCTGCTTCCAAGATGGAAGTACCAGATTTCCCCAAATTCTCAGAGGAGATGGCCATGCCCACACCGAGGGCTATCTTCAGATTAACAGGCTAGACTCCACCCCTACACTCTTAATCCTCAAATTGACACCAGATTAGGTGACTGCCACACTAGGTTATCAATCTTTATGTTTAAGTTGATTTTATTTTAAGGACATATGACTTTCATAAGTTCATACATTATGATTCATTGTTCCAATTATTAATGTGTCAGGGAGCCTTAACACATCATCACAGATCCAGTAGGTGCAATTGTATAGCAATAAAAAGTAAAGATTATAGAAAAGTCATAGAGAGTAAGACAGATAGAAGAGACATTGAAATGATGGCATCAGAGAGAGAGAAAGAGAGAGATTATTGCTAACCAAGACATATCTCATTAGGTGGCAAGGTTATAGGTAACCACACATGTCACAAGAAGAAGATGTACAGTAGGCATGAGCACAGTAGGAAGGGCTTGAGCTAGGGGTGTACACATAATAGAAAGGGGAGGGATTTGGGTATATTTGTGACACAAAAGGTGGACCCTTGACTCTTGATGGCAGCCTAACTTTGGTCACCCTTAGTGGGCTTCACTTGCCTGGGCTCCTCCTAAGAAGGCAGTGGGCCCTACTTAGGCTGGGACAGGCTATACAGTCTGATTGCTCCAGATGGCTGACAACCCTTAGGGAGAATAGCTCCTGACCTATTTCTGTTGATCTCCAATTGTATGGTCACTTGACACATGTAGCAAGCCGCTAAGTTTGGCATCTGTTTTGGGGAAACAACGTGGGAGAAATCTTTCTGTTTTCTACAATTAATGGACGCTTATAGCCATTTTTCTCATTTTGCTTGTGCTCCATCGGCAAATAAAGGCCCCCAAAACTTTGCTTCATCCATGTCATCAAGATGGGCTTTATTTTGAGGAGGGAGCTCTTTATAAATTGTAATCTGAGTGAATTCCAACCTGAGAATCTTATCTTCTGCTACTATATTAGACAACATTGCACAGCGCTTTTCTTAAGATTTTCAGTGATTAATCCCTCAGAAGTGGACTATTTATCCCAACCTTCTAGTCTGTCTTAGTTTGACAGCTCTACTGAAACATGATTGGCCCTACTGGTATTTGAAATATAAGTGGTATAGTTTTCAGCATCACAACATACAAGGTATCACAGTAGGAGGAACTGGATGAACTGGAACTGACAAATGGATGGTAGATGAAGATATAGGAAATTTTAATGTTAAAACCAAGGTGTATTTTGGAACTATTTGGTAATGGCCCTAATGGCAAAATATCCTTAAACTATTTTGAAGTATCATTTTATAAACAATGGGCTTTAAAGAGGAGTAGAAATATGAATATACATAAAAGGATATTTGGAAATAGTTGGAGGTAAATTTATTTAATCCTGTTAGGGCCTGTGGCAGTCATGTGCTTATGTGAATTTCATGATTGAGATGTAGGGGTGTAGTCTAGCTTGTTAGTCTGGAGATAGCCATTGAGTAGCCAATGAGGCCTCTGTGTGAGCATGGCTTTCTCCTGTTATGTCTGGGAAATCTCATGGTATTTCCCTCGTGAAGATGAGACGCTATCTTCCCAGCTGTTAGTCTGAGAGACAATGAATCATGGACAAGACAAGATGGCAGCGTCTGAGGAGCCAGAGAAGCCACATGACTTGGCCCTGATGGAGCCAGACCTCTGAAGCTGGAGAGGCCATGTGGAGACCTCTGCTAGCGATGAGTTGCTTCTGCCACTACGGGATGCTGTTGATGAACACTGATCTCTGGAAGCGAGGAGCCTGTCAGCGCAGGGATTCTGCACCTACTGACCTGTGACTTTGTGAGTCGGAAGGAGACATTAAAGACTGGTATCGGGCATATGGGCTAATATCGGACTCATGACTTTGAACTGGACTGGGTTGGGATGTTTCTTAGTGTTCCATTCCTTTTGTATATAAACCCTTTCCTTATATCCATATGTGTATCTGTAAATTTTCCCTCTAGTCTACCCGGACTAACACAGGGCATTCTGGTCATTATACAATCATAGTGAGAGAGCTCTTGATTTTAAAACTAAGACTGAGACATACTGATAATGCCCAACTATGGGACTTTCAGAGTCCCTGAATGACAGAGGTAACAGTCTCAGCTGCTAAGAAGCTTGATAGTTTGAATCTACCCAGAGACATCTTAGAAGACAGGCAATCTAATGAAAAATAAAACCCCAGACAGTTGTTGAATACTTCCAGGAGCACAGTGCTACTCTGCTCAGGTGGGCTCATTACTGGTTAGAGTCATCTCAACAGCAAAGGGTTGAGGTAAGATCCACCTGATTACTATGATTACGATTGGGAAGAAAGGCACTCTTCATGCCCCTTTACCCTCTGATTCCTAGGGTCCTCCCCCATCTGGAACGAAATTCCAGGGAACAATTGATCAAAAAGAGAATGAATGGAGTTTCCTGGAAGAATGACAAAAATCCCATTCTTTCTGCCATGTACAATGTCTGGCACTTTGTAATTCAGTTTTATTCATCTCATGAAGCCCCAAACCCAAATCAAACTCACTGCCATGGTGTTGATTTCAATTCAGAAAGATCCTATAGGGCAGACGAGAACTTACCCTGTGGGTTTCTGAGATGGTAATTCTTTATGGGAGTAGGAAATGTCAACTTTCTCCCTCCCTCAGAGTGACTAGTGATTTCCAACTGTAGCTCAATCATAGATAAAAACACAAGAACCCCTAAAAATAAAATTACTTATTCTATTCAGTGCATACTTCAATAGTCTTTCAAATTTATCCGACCAATCTTCTCTATGTGACTCCTACTAGTGCAATGTAACAGGACTCCTGGGCATCCTTTAAGAGCTCAATACATTAAAAAAATTCATGTGCACACTCCTTTCCAAATTAAATGATGAAATACATCCTCCAATGGAAGTAGCAGATCTGCCTTGGAAAGCAAATCCAAAGTGGTGTCAGAAAACAGTTTGCATGTGGTCTAGGGGATCTACAAAGTTGGGCAGATAGTACATTCTGCCCAAACTGGAATCAAAATTAGAGGTCTATACATGAAAGAAATTTTCCCTTTCCTGGGACAACATAGAACAACAGAAAAAAAGGCTTATCCTTTGGTTTGAATGGATTAAGTGAATCAAGGAGAACTAGGAAGCCAGGGGCTAGGATTAGAAGAAAGGGAATTGCGATGGGAGGGTGGAATGTTTTTAAAGAAGATTGAATGATCTATGTACATATTTTCTACCTGTAACTATTTCTTTGAACTGAATTTAAAGTTATCCAATCTCATGCACTATACTGTAGGATACATACAGGAGACTAGCAACTAACAGGGATTTATAATGGAGTTTAAGTGGAAAAACCTTTGGATTTTGGGAAGAGGTCCTTTGGAAAAGAACCTTCTGATTATGTGGATCGTGGTATTCATAAATTACTCAGAAGACAATATTGGGAGTTGGGTAGAGGATCATATTGCCCTTTTACTTCAGACAGAAAGGAAAATAAACTCAACTATAATCAGGTATTTTTTGGAGGGAAGGCAGGGACAGAAACATGGACAGAGTGGGAAACTGGAATTCATGAATGGTGAATTTTCCCGACTTAAATCAGCCTGCCCCAAAGAGACACAATCAACGATCTCCGCAGCCCTGCAGACATGTTTTGAAGGGGTACTAGGTGTGGTTGTCTATGTTAATGGTTTTCAGGACTTCCTGTCCCCTTGAGAAGAAAGAAGTGCGGAAGTGTGTGAGTGTGAGTTTCTCACTGTATGTGAGTTTCAATATCTGTTTCCCGGTGGGTGAAGTGTGGAGACACAAGGAAGTAAGATATGTGTGACACATCTGCACGTCTGCTTCCCTTAGAGCCAGCTTGCGAGGCTTCTGTGGTGCCAAATGTCACTGCATTTCTCAAGGTCTGGCAATGGTTGTCCTTAATGACCTACTCTGGCTTTACTCTCATATTTCTAGGATACCGCATCTGCTTACAATTTTCTCTCAATTACAGAAGCAATATATATTCAATGAAGAAAATTTGGAAAGCACAGAAGACAGGGAAAATAAAATGAAAGTGGCTTGTAATTCTGTCACCCTGAAATGACCACTATTCACATTTTCTTATGTCTGCTACCTGATGTGGCTGCAGTGCATGCACTGCAAGTGAGGGATTTTAAAGGACAGAACTTTATCTCTCACAGTGCTGAAGTCTGTAAGTCCTAATCGGGGCATCACTTGGTTTCTTAGCACTGCTTGGTTTGTAGAGGGCCCTAACATGGATCCTTTTATAACTCAGAAGTTATGAAGCTTAGGATTCACCCATGCTGGTATGTTCTCATCCACCTAAGAAAATACTTATGTCTAAACAGAAACATATCCACAAATATAAGAACCAGATATCCATGTATTTTAGGGGGGTACATTTTAATGCATCACAACCCTCACAAATTTTGTTTGAAAAAAATGCTCGTTATACTTCCCATGCAGTTTTATCACCTGGATTTATGCCCTTTTATCTCTATTTTTTTTGTGGGCCAAACCCTCCTAAGTTCCGTGTTTCTTACTAGCTGACTGACATGAACCTCCTTCCCCAGGCAGGTAGATCTTCATCCATTGGTTTGTCATGTGGTCTTTGTGCATCGCTCCCCTCCTCTCTTTGTTTATACATTCAGCTGGCTAAATCTCAACCTTCAAAACGAATCCAATTGAGTCGTTGTATTATGTGCAACATTGCTGGAGAAAACCTACTAATTTGTTGACTCCTCAGAATGCTACTTCTCTAACATGCTCACCCTTTACAAAATGCAATTTGTTTCTTCCTCTACATTTGGTTTCTGTGCCACAGTCCAAAATCTCCTGTGACTTAGCAATTTACCTGCAGGTCTTTCTTTACATATCACAATCTGAACTCCAAACAAATACCTATCCTTGGCTTCCGTGCACCGATTGGATGGATTTGTTCTTCGTTTTTTTGTTGAGTCCGTATGCTCCTGGAAGAGAAGAATCATGCCTACTGACGTCTTGTCTCATGGAAAGGACTCAGCAAATACCAACAAGCCGTTGCTGTTGAGGTCAAGTTAATTGGGACCCCTAGCAGCTGTCTAAAGTGTTTGGAGGATTCACATATTTCCGGGGGTAGATAGCCTGGCTATTTTCCCTTAGAGCTGCTGGTGGGTTTGAACCACCGATCTTGTGGTTAACCAGCCCCACACATGCCCAACATTACCGCCAAGGCATCTTTGGTCTCCTAAATGAAAGAATCAATAGTGGGTATGATTTTTTTAATGTTCATTCATAGAGAGTGTTCACCCATGATACCTGGTATGGTTCTTCAAGAACACATGCATGTGATACTTGCTTGATAGCAGTATGGTGGCCAGGTGTTTGATGGAGAGGAATTTGGAGCAGGACTTGCCCAGGTGCACTTCAAAAGGTAGAAAACTCAAGCACTGCTTCCTGGCGCTCTCCCCTAAACCTCACACTCTCAGCCCAAAGTAGTCCTCATAGCAGAGGAAACTACCTCTCTGGAGGGTATGGGGCGTTACCCTCCTTTCTGAAAGGCTGACATTTTAATTAAATTTTCTATTTAACCTTAAATCTCAACAAATTTGATATATAGTATTCCCTAGCCTGCTTCTCGCTTTCATAGTCTCATTTGCAACCACAGTCCTGTGGGGAGACAGGTTCCGCATAGGGATGCTCAATTCAAGATCACCTGCAGAAGAAAGACCGGGCTTTCCACTCAGTTTACAGTCTGCCTAACACAGGGGCAGCTCTTCCCTGCCCTGGGGCTCACTGTGAGGCACAATAGATTCCATGGCCCTGAATTTGCTTTGAAATTTACCAGGTAGTCCCACCCGACCATACCTCCACACTCTCTCTCAAGTAAAACCTCCATTCCAGAATATGTCCCATTCTGATCCCGTATTTCTTCCAGACCTCTGCGTGCGTGCGCGTGCACGCGTGTGCGTACACACACACACACACACGTCTTCAGGGGTAAGTGTGTATACTTTCACTTGAGATACAGCGTTTTGTACTATATGGCCTTTCCCAGCTGTGAGTTGAGGGCAGAATTTGATAGAGGGGTTGTTTCCAGCGAATAATATGAGAAGCGCCACCTTTCTTTAAAAACCATCCAACCAAACCAAACTGCCCTCAGGTAGATTCCAACTCACATGACTGGCAAAGGTGGGGTTTTCAAGGTTGTAAATCCGTACGGTAATGGACAGCCTCCTCCCTCTCCCGCAGAGCAGCTGCTGAGTTGGGCTTTCTGATGCTCCAGGTGGCAGATGTTAGCAGACCCAACATCACCAAGCTACTACTTAACAAGAAAATAACACAAACCCTCACTGCCTTCCAGTCTGCTCCAACGCAGAGCTTCCCTGTAGGTCTGGGAAGAGCTAGCTGCCACTGGGGGTTTCCATGATTGTAACCCTGTTGGGAGGAGACAGCCTCCTCATTTATTCCCAGCAAAACAAAGGCCTGTGGGCTACAGAAGTGCAACCACTGCACCACCAGGGCTTCACCAACTTAATGAGGCAGAGTGAGTTTCCAAAGCAAATGTACTGAGCTCCAAAGTTTATTAGGGATATATAAAATCTCGCATGCTTTTTAAGACAACTTGCCATTTAGGTTGAATGAATTTCATCCTGATGCTCCAAAATATATATTCATACTCCAACTTCTCCTCAAACCACACAACTAATATAGTTTTCTGTGTATAACTATAAAACTTAATGCAATAACTTGGAAAATGCAATGTTCCCTAGAGGAAAAATTAATAAATGCTCACATGTTCAGTATTAGAAAAAAATGACAAAGCAAGAAGACATTGTTTCCTGTTACTTTATTTCTTGAGACACCTGCTCATTCTTTTTCAAGTTTGAGTCATAATTAGAGGATAAAAAATGCAATATAAGAAATAACAGTGCTTAATTTGATTACACTATCAAGGGATTTCCATATTACATAACAGAGTGAGATAAAAATCTGTTATTTATGGGAGATTTTTTTTTTAATGAATCATTTTATTGGGGGCTCATATAACTCCCCTCACAATCCATACAAACATCTATTGTATGCAGGCCACATTTACACACTTCTTGCCACCATCACTCTCAAAACATCCTTCATCCTCCAAGCCCCCAGTATCAGCTCCCTATATTACCCTTCCTCCCCCCATTCCCCTTGAACCATTAGTAATTTACAAATTGTTATTTTTTTCATACTGTACACTGTCCAATGTGTCCCAACACTCACTTCCCTGTTGTCCGTGCCCCAGAAAGGAGGCTACGTGTAGATCCCTGAAGTTGGTTCTCCCTTTCTATTCCTTCATCCCTCCACCCTCCTGGTATTACCACTCCTATTACTAGTCTTGATGGATCATCTATCCTAAGTTTCCCATGTTTCCAACTTCACTGTACATCTCCTGGTCTAGCTGGGTTTATGTCGTAGAATTGGGGTCATGATAGTGGGTGGGAGGCAGCATTTGGGAACTAGAGGAATGTTGCATATTTCATTGCTACTACCCTGTATCTTAACTGACTCATCTGCTCCTTGTAATCCCTCTGCAAGAGGATTCCACTTCACCTATTGATGGGCTCTGGGTCCCCAATCTGTACTCCCCCCTCATTAATAATAATAAAATTTTAGCTCATTGATGCCTGATACCAGATCCCTTCACCACCTCATGATCACACAGACTAGTGTGCTTCTTCTTTGTGGACTTTATTGCTTCTGAGCTGAATGGCTGCTTGTTTACTCAAGCCTTTAAGACCCCAGACGCTATATCTTTTGGTGGCTGGGCATCAGCTTTCTTCACCACATTAGCTTATGCACACATTTGTTATCAGCGATCATATCAGGAAAGTGAGCACGCAATTTTATGCTTTTTAGTTCTAGAAACCTGATGTCTAATCCCTTTGACATCTCATGATCCCGCAAGCTAGTGCTTCTTCCATGTGGGCTTTGTTGCTTCTGAGCTAGCTGGCTGCTTGTTTACTTTCAAGCCTTTGCTTCATCTTTTGATAGCTCGGCACCATTAGCTTTCTTCACCACCTTTGCTTATGCACATATGTGCTTTCAGTGATTGTGTCGGAAAGGTGAGCATCTTGGAATGCCAATTTAATAGAACAAAGAGTTCTTGAACTGAGAAGGAACTTGAGTGGAGGCCCAATGCCCATCTGTTGTCCTCCTACTAACCCTATAAGTATGCATGTTAATCTCTTTCCCCATCATAACTTTTAAATATAGGCCCCTTTGTACCTACCTATATTTGAGTCTCTATAAATGCCCATTATTCCCCAGTTCCTTCCTCTATTTCCATTTGCTCCCCTCTTGTCCCACTATCATGCTCAATCTCCATTTGGGTGTATTTTCTCTCTGTTACATTAGTTTTAATCAATTCCTATTGGCCTTCTCTCACCCACCTTGTCCCTTCATTTGTATCAATTGTTATTCCCTTTTTCCTGGGCTGGTCAACATCACCACCTTTCCCCTCATCCCCCTTTTCCATGTCCCCTACCCTGGAACCATCAGTCCTATCATTTTTGCCTCCAAACTCTTTGTCCAGTCTATCTTGTCTAGATAGACCTGCAGAGGTAACAATATGTACAAAAAATGTCTCCTAAAATGAAGCAACTGAAGCAAATAAAATAATGATAACAACAGCAATAAAACCCCTCAATGTACTATACATATATGTAAAAGAATAATAAAAATAATAGCAATATAAAAACCTGTATATAGTTCAAGTTCTGCAGTTGACCTCCTAGAGTGACCCCTGGCTGAGTTGGATGGGGGTGCCAATACCCTGGTCCCAAAGTATATCCTTGGCACTCCATCTGTGATTTTACACTCTGTTGCACACTCTTAGTGCTTTGCATTGGTGTGGTTGTGTCCGACAGGGTATAATCTTGACCTCGCTTCTTCATCCTGGCCCCAATAGGCCTTGGGTCAGTGAGGGTAGCCATATTTCATAGTGGGGCCAGCCGTATAGTCCTCTTTGTGCATTAGCTGTTCTCAGTAGGAATATCATCCTGAAGGCTCGGTGGGCCATGTTGCAGGTCATTCTCTCTTCCTCCATTTTCATTTGTTCTCATGTGCTCTGGTCAGGCATATTTCACTCTCCAAACTTCAGCTTCAGTGCTGACCTCCAAGGCAAATTCCTCTGGTAGAGAGGTGGCTGCCCCTACAGCTGAGGTTGGGGTTGTGTTCTTAGGTCCCTCCACTGGTTCTCCACTCCATGCTGTCATGCTGCATTCACCACCTGGGTCTCCAGGTATAAATTTGGTCCCTCTTTCCCTGTGGAGATATAAACATTATGCTCCCCTTTGATGGTTTAGTGCCCCATTCCCTTTCTACACATCGTCATCTGCCTCCCTCGCTCCTTCCCCCTAGTTGGCTACCATATGTAGCCCTAGATTTGATCTGGCCCCTGCCATATTACCTGGGCCTTCTCCCAGGCTTTTCTCTATATAGTAGCTTTTTCCCAATGCCCCTTTCCAATTTTAAAATTACTATTATGCTTACCTCAGCGGATTCATATTGTACATGTCCTTTTGCGCTTGGCTAACTTCACTTAGCATAATTTCCTCCAGTTCTTCCCATGCGGTGACATGCTTCATGCGTTCATCACTGCTTTTCAGGGATGCATAGTACTCCATTGTGTGTATGTACCACAGTTTTTTAATCCATTCATCATTTGATGGGAATATGGACTGCTTCCAACTCCTTGCAATTGTGAACTGTGCTGTGATGAACATTGGGGCACAGATCTCTGGTCGTGGATTGTTGCTTATCCCTTCTGGATATATGCCCAGCAGAGGAATTGCTGGGTCATATGGTAGCTCAATTTCCATCTGTTTTAGATATCTCCAAATTGATCTCCATAGTACCTGCAGGTCCACCAGCAGTGTATAAGCAACCTTATCTTCCCACAGCCTCTCCAGCATTTGTTACTTTTTGACTTTTTGAATTGGGCTATCATTGAGGGTGTTAGGTGGTATCTCATGGTTGTTTTGATTTGCATTTCTCTTATGGCTAATGATTGGGAATATTTTTCTCATATGTATATTGGCCTCTCTGATTTCTGCCTCTGTGAAACTTCTGTTTAATTCCTTTACCCACCTCCTCAGTGGGCAGTTAGCTTTGCTCTTTTTGGAAGGTATCAGGGGATTGTAGATTTTAGTAATAAGTTCCTTATCTGATTTGTCATTGCTAAAGATGTTTTCCCAGTCTGTCTGCTCTCTTATTACTCTCTTGATGAATTCTTTCAATGTGCACAGGTGTTTAATCTTTAGTATATCTTTTGTCTATTTGAGCCTCCTCTGTGTTTGTGTCTTTCCTATTTCTGTTAGCCTTTGTAGTCCCCGTGCCAGTGTTATCAGGTTGTACCCAATTCCCTCATTGATGGCCCTAGTAGTTTGGGGTTTTACTTCAAGGTCTGTGATCCACCTTGGATTTATTCTAGTGCATGAAGTGAGGTAAGGGTCTCGCTTCATTTTTCTACAGGTAGATATCCATTTTTTCCAGCACCACTTGTTGAAAAGGGCATCTGTTTCCCATTTGATACTTTTTGGACCCTTATCAAAGATCAGTTGTCTGTATGCTTGTGTTTTTATTTCTGGATTTTCAGTTCCTTTCCATTGGTCTGAGTATCTGTCATTATGCCAATACCATGCTATTTTGACCACTGTGGCTATAAAGTATGTGCGAAAGTCAGGTAAGGCAAGCCCTCCGTCGTTCTTCTTGAGGAGTTCTCTGCTAATTCTGGGCTTCTTCCCTCTCCGTATGAAGTTGGTAATCATTTTTTCCATTTCTTTGATGAAGGAGAATGGTACTTGTATCGGTATTGCTTTAAACTTACATATAGCCTTGGATAGGACTGTCATCTTTACTACATTGAGTCTTCCAATCCACGAGCATGGGATATTTTTCCTTTTCTTGAAGTCATTCTTGGTTTCTTGTAATAGTGTTCTATAATTTTCCTCATATAGATCTTTTGTTCTTTTTGTCAGGTATATCCTTAGATATTTCAATTTGTGCTTGGCTATTGTGAAGGGTACCTCTTTTTTTTATCTCCTCTTCTGTGGTCTTATCTGATGTGTACAGGAGGCCAATTGACTCCTGATTGTTGATCTTGTATCCTGCCATTCTGCCATACTCCTCTATTGTTTACAGTAATCCCTTTGTGGAGCTTTTGGGGTTTTCCATATATATAATATATCATTTGCAAATAATGATAATTTCAACTCTTCCTTCCCTAGGTGTATACCTTCTATTTCTTTTCTTTGCCTTATGCTGTTAGCTAAAACCTCCAGTTCGATATTGAACAATAGAGAGGACAATGGACATCCTTGTCTGGTCCCCTTTTTCAGTGGGTTTGTGTTTGTCATTTCTCCATTGACTATTACATTGGCTGCTGGTTTTTCATATATAATTTGTATTGTCTTGAGGAATTTTCCTTCTATTCCCATCTTCTTGAGTGTCTTAAACATGAATTGGTGTTGAATATTGTTGAATATGGTTTTTTGGCATCTATGGATATAACCATATTATTCTTATATTTTTTCCTGTCAATATGGTGAATGATACTAATGGTCTTTCGTATGTTGAACCACCCCTACATTCCAGGTATGAACCCCACTTGGACATGGTGAATTATTTATTTTATATACTTTTGTATTTTATTGGCCAGTATTTTATTAAGGATTTTTGCATCGATATTCATTAGGGATATTGGTATATAATTCTCAATTCTTGTGGGATCCTTGCCTGGTTTTGGTATCAGTTTTATACTAGCTTCATAGAAGGAGTTTGGGAGTTTGCCATCTTTTTCTATGCTTTGGAAGAGCTTGTGAAGGTTGGTGTCAATTCTTCCCTGAATGCTTGGTAGAATTCTCCTGTGTAGCCATCTGGTCCAGGTGATTTCTTTGTTGGTAGTCCCTTAATAACCTTGTCTATTTCTTCTATTGTTATGGGCCTGTTAAGATTCTTGACGTCCATTGGAGACAATCTAGGAAGAGATTACTTTTCCAAGAATTTGTCCCTGTCTTCTAAGTTGCTGAGTTCATTGGAGTAAAGATCTTTGTAGTACTGAGTGACTATTCTTTTGATTTCATTAGGATCAGTTGTGATATCCCCTCTTTCAACCCTTATTCTTGCTATTGAAATTTTTTCTCTCCTTTCTTTGGTTAAGTCTGCCAATGGTTTATCAATTTTGTTAATTCTTTCAAAGACCCAACTTTTAGCAGCGTTAATTTTTCCCATTGTTTTCTTATTTTCCCTCTCCTGAATCTCAGTGCTTATTTTTATTATTTCTTTTCTTTTGCTATTAGTGGGATTATCCTGCTGACTCTCCTTTAGTTGTTGTAAATTCTGTGTCAACGTATCAGTTATGAGACGCTCTTCCTTTTTCAGGTTTGCCTGTATTGCAATGAAACTTCCCCTTTGCTGTGTCCCATAAGTTTTAGTATGTCATGTTTTCATTCTCATTGGTTTCTAGAAATTTTTAAATTTCCTCTTTGATCTGGGCCAGTACACATTCCTTTTGCAATAGAAAATTATTCATTCTCTAAATGTTTTCTCTGTTCTCCTCACCTACCTTTTGTTGATTTCCAACCTTAATGCAGAGTGGTCTGAGAGTGAGTTCTGTATGATATCAATATGCTTAAATTTATAGAGATTCTCCTTATGTCCCAGTATGTGGTCTATCTTCGAAAAGCTTCCATGTGGGGCTGAGAAGAATGTGAAATGCTTTTCCTTTGGATGAAAGGCCCTGTAGATATCTCCCAAGTCAAATTTTCTAATTGTAGTCTTTAGCTCTCTCGCCTCCTTGTTGAATTTCTTACCCTGTGATCTGTCTTTCTCAGAGAGTGGTGTGTTGAAGTCACACACTAGAATTGTTGAGGCTGTAATTTCTTTTTTCATCATATGAAGTGTGGTTTACATATTCTGTGGGTCTCTCATTCGGGGAATATATATATATTTAAAATGCTTATTGGATCATTGTCTATCCTTCCCTTAAGCATAATATAGTGTCCTTCTTTGTCTCTTATTATGGTTTGCACTTTGAGGTCAATTTTATCTGATATTAGGATTGCTATTCCAGCTTTTTTGGAATTGCTGTTTGCTTGGTATATTTTTCTACAACCTTTGAGTCTCAATATATATTTTTTCTGTGATCTTAAGATGTGTCTACTGTAGGCATCAGATTGAGGGGGTATGTTTTCTAAGCCAGTCTATTAATTTCTGTCTCTTAAGGCCTGAGTTCAATCCATTAATATTTAGGGTCATTACATCTATCTGTGCACTCTGTGTTGTCATTTTATCGCTGTTGGATTGGATGCTTTTCTATTTCCATGGGTTGTGTCAATGTCTGTTTGTGGTTCATTCTTGCCTTCTTCCATCTCTGAGCCAGAGTTATCTTGGGGGCTGTTATCCCTTTGACAGTTTCTGGGTAGATTCATTCTGCGTGTGTTAAGTCATTGTTGTTCTTCTTCTCCCAGTGGGTCAGTGAGGATCTTTTGTAGGGCTGGGTTCCTTTTGGCATATTCTCTGAGATTTTCCTTGTCTGGAAAGACTCTTACTTCTCCACCAATTTTGATAAATAATTTAGCTGGATAGAATATTCTTGGGTTTGCATGGCATTCCTGCAATTTTTGGGATATGCTGCTCCACTCTCTCCTCTTCTTCATCGTTTCCATTGATAGGTCCGAGCATATTCTTATCTGTTTGCCTTTATATGTGATTGCCTTTTTTCCCCTAGCTGCTCTCATAATTTTCTTTTTCCTCATAATTGGATAGTTTAACAGCTACATGTCTTGGTGTTTTCTTCTTGGGGTTTAGTCTAGCTGATGTTCTTTTGGCCTCCTGTATGGTTATCTGGTTTTCATTCATTAAGCTAGGGAAGTTTTCCTCTAAGCATTCCCTCACTATTTTGGATGTTGGTTTTCTTGATGCCTCATCTTCCGGCAGTCTGATAATTCTAATGTTGTTTCTTTTGATAGTATCAGCCAGGCTTCTAATATTTTCTTCTGCTTCTCTCATAGACTTGTTAGATTTTTTCCTCCCATTTATTAATTTCTACTTGCGAGTCCTCTAGGTCACTTGTCCTGTTTTCTACCTCCTCCATTCTCTGGCTGAAATCGGAGAGCTTACTATTAGTTTTTGTTAGCTCACTCTTTAGTTCTTGGATTTCCCTTTGGTGCATGGCCTTTATCTCCTATATCAATTCTTCTTTCTTCTTTAAGACGTTGCCTTAGTGCTGCATACGTGTTAGTAACATCTTGAAGATTTCTTTTTGTGGTTGACCAATCTCCGCATTTTCTATGTCTGCTGTTAGGTCCAGCTGGTCTTCTTGCATTGGATTTAGTTTCTCTTTTCTTGATACTGTGGAAGCGGCTAGCGGCTAGTGGTTTTTGTTTGATTTATTCGAATTGGTTGGCATTTTCCTTGGTGTTTTGTGGCCCTGGGCTTTGGGAGGCTGGTCTTATATTATAGTTTTCTTCAGGAACTGTTTGCAGCTGGGCCTTGCAGATCTGGTGGAACATGTTGGCTGAGCAGGGGGGTAGGTTTAGGGGGTGAGTTGGGGGTTGGGTGATCTGTTCCTGACTAAGGGCGCTTGCCACAGATAGGTGAGAAACAATCCTCTAGCACTCTGGGGTGGGGAGGACTGACTGGCTGTTTACCTAGGGGACAATGTAAAGTGGATGTCTCTGTCGCTGGTCATGTGGCAGGCGCCCTGAACTGGCAGTGTCCTTTGGGAGTGCCGGCGACCGAGGGGAGTGCAGGCATTCCTTTAGCTCCTGTTAGAAAGTGTGGCCCAGGTGGCGGGCGTGGGTTTAGGGGATGGGTTGATCTTATCCTGGGCAGCGGTGGAATCGGGCACGGGCCCCCTGGGTGGGGGAGGGGCTGGCCCACTGTTCCGCTGGGGACACAGGAGTCCCTGGGCGTGGGGAGCGAGAGGTGTGGGTCTGCGTGGAGTGTCCTCTGGACACACTGGACACCCTGGGTTGGGGAGGACTGGTCAGCGATTGCGCGTGGGTGCTGATTAACTGTAGGTCTCTGGTCTCCGGGCCACGGAGTGGTTGCCCTGGATTCCGTCGGCACAAAGAACCGGGTCGCGCCTGCTCCTGGTTCAGAGGAGGGCTCTGAGCGTTCTTGGAGTCACAAAACCCAATTTGAGAGCCCCACCCTTCCCCGTGTCACCCCCACTTATGGATTTCCAGGAGCTCTGGGCGTGAGCTTGCTATCTGGCTGCCATCTTCCCTCCTTCCTCGGGAGATTATTTATGGAGGATAGGGTTCACAAAAATCTGAATTTCTGGTTTACAATGCTAAACCTCCAAATGCTATAATCATGCATAAATTCTCTACTTTCTTTTGCATTTCATTATGTTTTTTCCATAAATGATTTCTTTAATCATCAGAAAAAAGCTTGAAAGTAATCTGTCTTGATTTTTTCATTGAAGAGTCATTGTAAAGAACAAATATAAGGAAATAAAATGTAAGCTTGAAGCAAGAAAGCCAGTGTTATAAATATAGCTCAGAAACTCTGTTTTTCATTTATCTTGAGTATCTATCCAAGTTTCAGTTTCTTTTTATTTCTTTAGGTTTTAATATATAAAAACTGCTTCCCTTTCTGCTAGTGATCTTGTACATCTTTACAAATGTTACAGAGGTATAGATACTTCTGAAATGGTAGCGTATAATGAAATGTCAAATTATTCAGCCAGATGTTTGAAACTTAATTGTATTAGTTTGGGTAGACTAGAGAAACAAATTCATAGACACTCATGTGTACAAGAAAGAGTTTTATACACAAGAGGAATTAAACATTGAGAAAACATCCTGGCCCAGTACAGATCAAATCCATAAGTCCTGAATTAGCCCATGTGTTTGAAACCAATCTATAAAGTCCTCTCCGACTTATGAAACATATACAATAATGCCATATGCAGGAAATGAAAGGCCAGTAGGTAGAAAGTCTTTGGATCCAGTGGCATTGTAAACATCTCAGCCATGGCAGGGTTCTCCAAGTGGCTTCTCCAGGTCCAGGATTCTGGCTGCATCAGGATAGGTCTGTGTGGCTTCTCCTTAGGGATGTCCCACAGGGAGTGAGCCTGGTCAGCAGACAGTCTACAAGTGAGTGGGCCTAGAGAGTGTGTGTCATCTGCCTCCCAGGAGGAAATACTAGGGTTTTCCCAGAACCCTTACAGGAAGGTCATGCCCACAGATGCCTCATTGTCTGTGACATGATTGACAGACAAGATGCTACCCCTTCACTCTTAATTCTCTCATATCCCAAATTGACACCAGATTATGTAACTACCACACTAATAAATCACTATCTGAGTTTCTTCTCCTTTAAGCTGAAGATGGACAGACAGGAGGTTCCAGACCTCAGGAAAGGATTGCCCTTTCTACATTCAAACCCTGTCTCCAGGGTTCTGACTTCGGGCCGCGTGCTTATGTGTTGGACAGCAAAGTCAGCTGTTTGAAACCACCAGTTGCTCCATGGGAGAGAGGTGAGGTTTTCAACTTACCGGTCCTGTCCTACAGTGTCATTCTGACTTGGTATTTATTCAGTGGCAATGGGTTTTCTTTTTAATACAGGTTCCATAGCAACACATAGAAATAGACAGACTCGAAACCAAACCACAAACTACTCCTGCTGCCATCAAATTCGTTCTGACTCATACTGATGCTCTTGGACAGTGTGGAACTGTCCTACTGGGTTTCCAAGGTTCGATGTCTTTGTGGACCTGGTGAGTTTAAATCACAGCCTTTTCTATGTTCATCTGAGGGATTTAGATACTGAACTACCAGGGATCAAAACAAACTCTTGGGAGGAGGAAAAATTCACCCCCTTTCCTCCAATAACATCCTCTTCCCTTACACCACCTGGAAATGGTGGCTGTGGGCCAATTCCTGTGGCAAGATATTGAAAACAACTGTGTGGAACCAAATTGATTGGAAAGGGGCAATTTGGCTCCACAAAGTCTAGAGAATGAATGGGAGGGAAGGCTGTTACCTGCTTGCCTTCAATGTATCTTTGTTTGTTTCCCACAATGTAATAACAAGCAGTTTACAGTCTTGATTATAGTGGACTGGTGAAGTTCAGCTTAAGATGCACTGGCATAACTCAGCCAACAGATTTGGTTGCTTGATTTACTTATTCTTTTATAAAGTTAGCTTTTAATGGCCCATTTGTGATTGAATCCAGAATTTTATAGTCTCTACTACTGACTTCTAAGGTAACTGGGAGCTTTAGGTTTTTCTAAGAATTCATGACTGTGACTACAAGACAAGACACCAAGGTGCCCAGATGAAAAATGCAACATGCTGGCTATTTTACTAGCACAATAATTCTGATGTTACTATTATTAGGACCTGTTTCTTCCTGTTTGGGCCTTTCCACTTAGCATACATGAGGAGTAAAGAGAGACATGAACTCCACGTGGAATTTTGCTCTATGCAATTTGCACATGTATGAGATTCCTTATATACAGAGTTACTGGGGGGAGGGGAGGGTGTTAGTTTGCATTTTTCTTTAACTTATAAGAGCTACAACAGAGTCCTGTTCTCCCTGAGAATTCAAGTAGTTAAATGTAGTTGGGCTAAATACATTTAATTACACGCATAGTAATATCAGTTGTGAGCAGTGAATACCTATGGTTTTACCTTATGTACGTTTACTGCATTAGGTGTGGGTTGCCTTTCTTATGTTTACACATTCTATTGAATTCAGGGTGTGGCTGATTCTCATGATTCATGACATAACAGAGATGCAATTGACTTTTATTTGGGGGTGAGGTGGGCTTTGAAAGAAACTAAGATCAATGTAAGGTGTGTGTGTGTGTGTGTGTGTGTGTTAATTCTGAAAAGTTATTTCTTCCTCATCAAAAGAGACAATGGCTGTTTTGACTCAGTGAGAAGCCAATTATCTAACTTGTACTAAAAGTTGGAAGTGTTTATTTACCCCATCATAAAACATGAAATGAAAGCTTGAGGTAAAAAAACCTAGGAACGTTCGAAAGCTTCCTCCCTCGGACTCCATGTGTTTCATTTCCCAAGCTCTGGCCCGCCTTTCTTCATGGGCCTCTTTAAGTCTCCTCCAGTGGCTTGGCTGTCTGCCACGTTCTCTTTCTTCACACCAGCAGCATCTACATTTTAACACCAATCTCTGGGATGACATACACTTTTTTGGTCTTCAAAATACCTTCTTATGTTAAAGAGGGAGAAAGAAAGGAAAAAAAATGGGAGAGATACTATGGTCTTCTCTTCCTCCACTCCTCCCCTACTCTCAGGACACAGTAGGTTCAAGATACTTCAGATCAATATTATTAACCTAAATGCATCACCTTTTTTTATTTTTTTCTGGTTTGGATAATTGATCGAGCATCCTCTCCTCACTTGAGATACCAATAGAAAAGCTTTCACTCTCTCCCTGTGAAATGTAATGCTTTGCTTTCTCTAGCCTTTTTCTTCTTCCTTCCTTCCTTTTTTTTTTTTTTTTTACAAATGTTAATCCCATAAACGAAATTCCCTTTTCTTCTGACTATAGTAAGGATATCCTGGATGGGTGTTGGATTTTATGTAGATTTTTTTCCTGCACTATTGTGACAATTGCATCTTTTTCTATTTATTTATTGTACTTTATCCAATAATGTGATAAAATATTTAGATTGTTTTTCTGTTTATAGATGTCTTTTTAGAATAGTTTTTGATATGATAAACCCCTCCCCCCCATATTAGGTGTTTTTAACTTTTTTTGAGGCAGTCTTAACAATTGTAATTGTAGAATTATTTATTAAAGAAACAATATTTGGATTTGTTCTACGATGTTTCTTTTCTTTCATTCTCTTCTGCTTTTACTTTTACTTCTCTCTTGCTTTCTTTAATTTGCTCTTATATTTAAAATATCTTCCAATGGATTCTTCATTCAATGCTTTTCTGCTCTCCTTTCTAACATATACACTAATGCTATATCTTTTCCTCTAAGCATAGCTGTAACTGCTTCATAATGTTTGATAAGTCACATTTTGAGTCTTATTGAGATTATAGCTTGGGAGATAAATTCTTGAGCACTAGATTATGTAAAAAACTTTAATTTCAGGAAATTTAGTTATTTTCTCTCTATCTTTCTGCACTGATATTTATATAATTTTACTGTCAACATAAAACATACTTTGTATATAGGATACTCTGTGGTACAGATGTCTGGCTCAAACCATGTAACTGTGTCCTCACTTTGAAACAATTGTGCCAACTTCTACCCATAACAAAGGCTTTATCACAATCACCTCCTAATGAGCTTTTCCTTGCACTGAAGAGAATGTAGCAACTCTATGTGTTGTTACAATTTACCTGCAGAGTAGTAGGAAAGACATACTTAGGAATAGATCTTGCTAGTAACCTTGGAACAGTCTGTATGTATGCCTTTTGCCATTTGTCTTGCATTCCAATGAATCATTGTGGGAGATTTACTTTGCTAAGAACTGCTTGCTATGATAGAAGCAGCAGCATCATTGTGGTTATTTTTCTTCTGTTTTTCTGATGACCAGTGTAATTATTCCTCTTTTCAAACTTTTATCTTGATCTTGGAGTCCTGCTGGCACTGTGACTTAAGTGTTGACTGCTAACTGCTAAACCAGCAGTTCAAATTCACCTGGCAATTCTAGGGAGAAAAATGAGACTAGCTTCTCCCATAAAGATTTATAAATCCGGGGGCATAGCTCAGGGGCAGAGCATTTGACTGCAGATTTCTAAGTCCTTGTAAATCCTGTATGGGGTCTCCTTGAGTCAGATGGCAGTGGGTTTGGGTTTATAAGTTTTAAATTTTGACACCTCTGATTTATCATATTTTCTCTTCTGAATTTGTTTTGTATAAAATGCCAAAGTGTGGAAAATGTAAAAACATGTTCCAGAATATTATTCCTTATCTTGAAATCTTATTCCTATGTTAACCAGTTACACAATGTGGGGACGCCTCTTGCAACAATGACATTCATTTTCCACTCTGTGCCAGGAAATATGCTAAATGCATTGCAGCTGTATTTTATGTAATTCTCACATCAATCCTAAGTGGCAGATATCATTATGATGCCAATTTTGCAAACATAAAAAGTGACCTGGCAAATAAAATGGAGCTGGTAAGTCACAGAACAAGGTTTGATTTCCAATGTTACTGTTTTTTGCCTTGGGGGATTTCTCTTTACTCTGCTTCTCTCCTTTCAGCTTCACAGGCTTGCTTTCATTCATGTGCTTTTGACTTGGATTCTGACTTTCTCCTGAGGTCTTCGAGATTGAGAACTTCATGTGACTGATTTATTTGGCTTTCCTTTTGTGTTATAAGTTGCTATACAGTGGATTCTGATGCATAGGGGCCCTACATGTATGGCAGAAAGAAACGGCCCAATCCTATGCTAGCCTCATAATCAAAATATTTGAACTCACTGTTGCAGCCACTGAATGAAACCATCTTGTGGAAGATCTTTCTCTCCTTTTTGGCTGATGCTCTCCTCTGTCACCGCCTTTCTCCAGGGACTGGCCCCTCCTGGTAAGATGTCACAAGTACACGAGACAATGCCTCACTATCCTTGCTTTTAAGAAGCATCCAACCTGTGCATCTTCTAAGACAGATTTGTGTCTTCTCTGGCTACCCATGTTATAGTCAATAGTTTCCATCAACACTATAATTCATAATTGGTGCATTCAGTTCAAATACATGGCTACTTGGGGGATTTTTACCTTATTTAAGCCTCAGGGTTGAAGCTTCTACTTGCCTAAGTGAACCAAAACCAACACCCAAAACCAGTTACATTGAGTTCATTTTAATTCACGGTGACCTCGGAGTAGAGCCGGTCCCCCTAGTGTTTTCTATGACTGTGATATTTCAGAAATAAATTGCAAGTGTTTTCTTCAACTGCATCTTTGGGTAAATTTGAACTGTCAAAGTCTTGATTACTATCAGACTGCCTAATGTGTTCTGTTATTCTGTACCTCTTCTGAACACCATGTATTCAATTACTTAGCCTTTACTATGAGGGGATATCAAAATGCTCTGCTGGCCACAGCTCTTGTGGTACACTTTTTCCCTTGAGGCAAACATCAAGCAACTCACTGTGAATTAACACACCTGGTGGCATCACCTGGAAAGGTTCTCTCTGGTCACAGTGAATATATTTTTTAAGCATTTTCACCAGATCCTCACCTTATTTGTGATGGCCAATTTAAGAGACTAGGCTGTGGCTGTGAAATTTTGTTTTCTGCTTTGGAAAAATGAGGCAGGGACTGCTGTGATATTGAACACAGCGTACAAGGACAGCACTCTGAGGAAGAACTCGTGTACAAGTGTCTTTTTTTTTGTTTCAAGAAAGGTAAAATGGTGATTGATGTCATTTTCAGTGTCCATCAACTTCCAGAAAGGACAAAAATGTTAATCGTAGTGCATTTGGTGTTCATTCCACCAGCTCAGACTGTTAATAAGAGGTTCTGAAAAGACTGTATAATGGTATGTGATTAATAAAGGCCTGATTTCCGGCAAATGGGAGACTTGTTTTGCCACCATGACATTGCAGCTGCTCAGGCAGCTATCTCAGTGCACAAGTTTTTGACAAAAACCAGCAAGTTTCTCTTGCCCCACACTGCTGTATGAGACTCCTGTTTGTTTCCATGAATGCAGAGGGATATGAAAGAATAGCAATTTGACGACCTAAAAGAAGCAAAGAAAAAAATGAGGGAGGTGCTGTGAGCCATCCAAACTGATGAGTTTGAAAAATGTTTCCAAGAATGTAATCACAGGTTTGACAAATGTATTAAGTATCATAGAGAATACTTTAAAGGTGATAAGGTTGTTTTATAAAAAAATTTAAATTCATTTTTTTCGGGGGACATACCTCACATGTTTTCCTTCCTACTCTTCATTTTTCAAGCATCTCTTATTGTTTCACCAATCTGTTGTAAGCAGTGGGTATATGGAAGTGAATGGGATGTGAGACTTATGTTGTAGAGTTTACATTCTATCCGAGAAGACATTAAAAAAAAATCGATGGACATAGTAGTGTGTAAAATGTTGTAGATTTACCATGACTGTTGTCCCGAAAAGCTGACTTATGAGCTGGACTTTCAAAGAATGGGCATGGGATGCTGGGAGGTCAGGCTGACATGAGAAATGCCAGTGCCTTGAGCATTTCCATTTTAATACAACTAAATTAACCTGGGGATTCTATCGCCAGGAACAGGGCATTACAAACTCAAGAGCACAGAAAACAGTGTGTTTATTTTGTTAAGATCTTCTCATTTGGGCTTTCCTTTCTTTACACCCTCCCTTCTTTTCTTTTTCATATCTCTTCCAGTGGTTTCAGAAGCCACAAAGGGGTGACAATTTATCAGAAGCTCATTTTAATGCAGTGTGACATACAAGCCATGATCAGGTGTGAAACTCTGAACCACGACATCCCCTGTGAGGTCAGAGCACCTCCAGACCCAAGGTCCGTCTCAGTTGCCAACGCTTCTGTCACCTCTGTCAGTGTTTGTAGTGACTTTTTCTCAGATGCCACCAAAACATTCATTTAAAAAATTATTTTTCAAGTATACCATATATAGTTATTCAATTCTGCTAGCTAGATTTGTTGTTGTTTTTTCTTAATTAATGTCTATTTTTCTCTATCTATATCTCATTTTCATTGCACATCTCTGGTGCAAAAAAGACCTCAAATGGAGAATCTTTTCAAAAATGTCCTTCATTACAATTAATTTGCCAAAAAAATGTTGCCTAATCAAAAATTTAAGAATCTTTTTCATGTACCATAAACTTATTAGGCTATATTTCTCATAAGCTAAAAAGTCCCTGGGGGTGAAAATTGTGCTCTGCTGTTGGCCAAAGGGCTGGTTGGAGTCTGCCTAGAGGGGCCGCGACACCGGCGTGTGGCATGCCATTTCGGACACAGCGGTCCCTGAACACCGTCTGGACCACAATGGTCTTCTGATGCACACAGCATCTTTCAGAGTTTGAGTGGACAAAATAGCAACCCTCCCCTCCCATGTGTTACCACAACCACCTCCCCCCAACCCCCACCCGGGAGGGTGGTTATTCTGTGCACTGCTCACCCAGGTCACCAGTTGGCCCTTTAGCTGCTGTGAGGAAGAAAGATGACGTTGCTGCTTCCTGAACACTGAAAGCCTCAGAAACCCACAGGGGCAATTCCACTGTGTGCTACGAAGGCTGTGCATTGGCTTTGTTTTAAGAAAACTTGTGTCTTCTGTATGATGGAGAATGAGTGAGACAACGGCGTAAACAGTCACGTTTGTAGACAAAGTTAACCTCTAGCGCAATTTATGTGATTTCAAGTCCAGTTAATCTTTTTTAACCTTTAAAAATTCATGCCATTTTTGAAGAAGCCCAACAGCAACAAAATTGATATCCCATTTTTTGCTTCATTGAATTTTTTGGAGTCTGTTGATAGTCTTTTTTGATGAGTGTGCCCAAACACAAAATAAAATGGCTTTCAAAACCTTGTTTACTTCACATAGGAATTAATTTGAAGAAACAAAACCAAACAAAGCAAACCCAAAGCTTTATGCAAATTGAAAAAAATAGAGAGAGAGAGACTGCATAGCCCATTCTTTTATGAAATTCTAAGCAATGAAACAGTTTTGTTAAAGGAGAATTGAGTTAAGAATCTACTGACTAACAAGTTCAGAGTTGTAAATAATTTTTATAGTAAGTTTAATTTATTGTGGAAATGATTAAATTTCATTATTGAACATCATTATCACACTACTTAATAGCATAACAATAAAGAAATATTCCGGTTCCTCTTCATCTTTAAGCAAAAGGCAATTTAAAAATAGTTCTGAGTTGGCTTCCTAATAGAACTTTTTTTTTTTATAGAAATGGTAAGATCAAGAAGCCTTTCCACTCACCCCTGGGGAAAAAAGGGAGGTGCAGCAAATAATTATACTTAAGAGAACCTAGGATTATTGAAAATAATGAGGAAAAGATCAAACACATTTGGAGCTAAGTTAAACTAATTCTCTTGCTCTCTCGTTGTTGTTGTCAAACGCCAGTGAGTAGGTTCTGAGTACTAGAGACCACCCTGCGAGTCCTGCTCCCTCTCCTCCACGATTCTTAGGTTTGAGCCCGGTGCTGTAGTCATGGTGTCCACCAGCTTTTCAAGGGCCTTCCTCTTTCGCTCTGCCTCTCTCCTTCAGCAAGCATGATGTCCTTCTCCAGGCATTGGCCTCTCCCGGCCCCATTTCCAAGGTATGTGAGACAATGTCTCTAAGGAGCTTTCTGGTTGCACTTCTTCCAAGACAGATTTGTTTGTACTTTTAGCAGTCCACCTACCTTCAGCGTTCTTCACCAGTATCGTCATTAAAATGCCCCAATTTTTCTTCACTCTTCCTTGTTCAGTGTCCAACTCTCATGTGAAGTGATTGAAAATACAGTGGCCTGGGTCAGGAAATCTTTAGTCCCCGAAGGGACATCCTTGATTTTCACCACTGTGGAGAGGCTGGTACAGCAGATTTAACTAATACAACACTTCTTTTAATCTCTTGACGCTGCTTCTAAGAGCACTGCCTGTGGATCTCAGCAAGGCAAAATTCTTGAAAGCTTCCCTCTTGTCTCCATTTATTGTGATGTTTCCTATTGGTGCAATGGTGAGGAATATGGTCTTCTCTACGAGTTGGGCTTGACACTGACGTCTGCAATCCTTGGTCTTCAGTAGTAAGTACTTCAAGTCCTCCAAAGTTGTGGCTTCTGCAGGTAGTGGTTGTTAATGAACCTTCTTCCAATCCTAATGCCACATTTTTCTTCTTATAATCCTGCTTCTTTGATTATTTTCTCAAGCATATAGATTGAATAAATACGTGAGAAGATACAAGCCCGACGATGCACATCTTTCCTGATTTTAAGCCACGCCTTGTTCTCTTGTTCTGTTCCTAGAACTGCCTTTCGGTCCATGCCCAATGAAGTGTTCCAGAATGCCCATTCTTCTCAATAGTCTCTCTGTAGTTGGTTATGAGCCACAGAGTCGAATGTTTAGCAGTGCCAACAAAACACAAGGCAACATATTAGAGTCTTCTTTGCTTTCAGGCAAAATCCATCTGACTTCAACAATGATCTCTCGTGTTCCATTCCCTCTTCTGCATCCAGTCTGAACCTCTGGCCGCTCCTGTCAGTGTGCTGCTGTGGCTCTTGTTTGGTGACTTCAGCCCAAACTTGCTTTTCCATGTGAGATGAGTGATGTTGTTCTATCATTTGAGCATTCTGCTGGGTCATCTGTCTTAAGAATGGGTAAAATAACTGTCAATGCCTCCTAATCAATCTGATGTATAACAGTGCTTGTCATTGAACACACATTCTATTATGAAATAATCCATTAAAAATGAAATATCTCCAATTTCGGAATGTTGTTATAGTTTCTAGTGTACTCAAGTTTAATAAAATATTAAAATAAAAATAAAAGAATGGCATGAAGGTTTCATAAAAAGCTTACTTTATCATTGTCTCACTGCACCTTGACTGGTCTGTCTCTGCCCTATGACTCCCCTGTAAGGGGGTGAGCAATTACCCACCAGTGGGCTTTAGTTCCCACCCTGCTCTTCCCCTCACTCGTAATGAAGTGATTCCTGTTCTTTGATCTCGATATCTGCTACCTTCGGCCCCTCTTGATCACACAGCTGGTGTGCTTCTTCCATGTGGGCTTTGCTGCTTCTGTGCTGAATGGTGACTCGATTATCTTCAAGTCTTTGAGACTCCAGACACATAATCATTGCTGAGCGTACAATTTTCCTCTAGTTCCTGAAGGCTTCCTCCCCCCAATTATCATGGTCCCAACTCTACCTTACAAATCCAGCTGGACTGAAGAAGGTACACTGGTAGAGAGGGGAGTGGGAGATATGGGGGACCCAGGACAGATGAGCCCTTTGGGGTCAGGCATGAGATCGGAGCTGCTGGATGGGTGGAGAGAAGGTGGGGTAGAGAGACGGAACCAACAGCAAGGATCTACACATAACCTCCTATCTGGAGGACAGACGTCAAAGGAGTCTGGGGGACGGGTCGGGCATTATAATGACAGAACAATAATAATTTATAAAGTATTGAGGGTTGGTGGGGACAGGAGAGCAGGGGAAGAGGGGAAAGGATGGGAAGCTGATATCAAGGGCTCAAGTAGAAAAGCCGATATTTGGAGAATGATAGCAGCAGCAGACATGTGAAGGTGCTTGGCACAGTATATGTATTTATGTATTGTGAAAAATGATGTACGAGCCCCAAATAAAATTATTTCTAATAAAAAACAAACAGAAATGTATATTTTACATTTATTTATGCATTAGCCCAAACATCTATATTTCTTTTCATTATCATCAAAACAGAGAGTAGTGCAAACACTGTTGATAAAGTCATGGAAAGTATCAAAAGACTATTTTCAGGTGTGAATAATCATTGAAATGCTTTATTGTTGTCAAAACACTTTTCTATAGGGTAATTCTAGTACAATGCATCCTAGCAGCACAAAGGGTTAAACACTGCTAATCATGAAAAGGTTGGCAGTTTGAATCCATCAATCACTATGTTAGATAGGGTTCTCTAGAGAAACAAAACCAGGACACTAATGGTTTTATATATATACATATAAAATAAGAAATAAAATTAATTAATCTATAAAGCAGTATAAATGGCTCAGTGCAACTTACTTCTGTGAGCAACTAATACACTAACAATCTGGAAAGACTTGAGGAACACCAGGTGGTCCTCTATAGAGCAATTCAGGCTATCCGGCCACAGGCGGCCAGCAGTAAGGCAGGTCACCAACAGTCAGCCAGAATGCAGAGCCCAGTAGTCCCCAACTCAAGAGATGTGTGCTCCAGGAGTGTGGTGTGCAGGGCTTGAAGGGACCTCACCTAACAGATACACAGCTTATGGATGAGGGGTCCCACGGGGAGTGCGGCTTGCAGATGGAGGCACGGGACAAGCAAGGCAGCCGCACACTGGTCCGATGATCAAAGAACAAGAGACAAGAAGGGCGAGGCTCCCTGAGCCATTGATCTCTCCATCCTTCATCCCACCTGTGTTCACTGGCCATGTTGGCACGATAAATCTACTTTCCACAGTCACTCTGTGGAGAAACCTGAGGTGGTTGATTTCCTTTAAGACTTGCTGTGTGGGAAACCCTAGAGAAGAGTTTCTATTCTGTCCTCAAGGGTTGGTATGAGTCTGAATGGACCCAAATGGTGACAAGTTTGGCATTCTGCATTCTTGATTAAATGCTTTTCATAGTGAGAAGTGTGTACTGCATTTATATATACCGTATCTTCAATAGAAGATATACATTATTAACTATGCTTGTTAAATCATGATACTAAATCCATGAATTAAGTAAATTTTGAACTTTACTGCATTGCTGTCATAAGTAATTGTTGCACAATCATTGGAATATTTTGCAGTTTTATAGTTTTGAAAATGAATTCAAACTGTAGAATTTGTATGAGATTTTAAGTACATTAATGGGCCAATTCATTTGTGGCACAACAACAAAACACAAACGTTAGAGACGCTTTCATTCTTCTATGTCAACTTTGCAGAAAATGAACATGTGGTCTTCTCTGTGGACTCCTGTGTGCTGTGACACTGAATCTATCGCAGATTCTTTAGGAATTGTTCACTTCCTGACAGAGGGATCTAGACACAATTCCTCTATTATCTAATAGCAAGTGCTACTTTAAAAAAAAATGAGTAGCCCTGAGTATCTTTCATGGGGAACACACTCCACTCTATTGGCTTCTGATGTAGACTTAACTTGAGTGCTCTGATTGGGTGATGGGAGTTCTCGAGTCTCACTCAATAAAGTACTGCATTGCTCTGTCCATGTGACAGCTATGCTCAATTCACAAATTGCTTCTATTCAATCACTCTCTTCACCTTTTCTGTCTTAGTACATAGAAGTAGCAAGATGGAAATGCTAAAACTATGTCTAGATTGGTTATTTCGGGGATAGTAGGAGCTTCAGGAGATGCTTAGCTTGGTTTTCCATTAAGTTGGCGTGGTCCTGTCTGATTAATAAATAAAAACATCAGATTTCCCATTTAATTTGAATGCCAGATAAACAGCATGTTATTTTTAGAGTAAATGGGCTATTAAACCAAACTCACTGCCATAGAGCCAATTCTGACTCATAGTGAGACTACAGGACAGGAGAGAACTGCCTCTTTAGATTTCCAACACTGAGTCTTTATGGGAGTAGAAAGTCCTAGTCTTTCTCCCACAAAGCAGCTGGTGGTTGGGAACTGCTGACCTTGTGGTTAGCAGCCCCACACATAACCCCTACAAGCTAAATATATATGCAAACACTGACATAGGCTCGGGTGCCATTTCAATTTATGCTTTACTTGACCTTTGTTATAGAATGTGAATGATCAAGTATCCTTTTGTAGTGAACTCTCAGAGACTTTGTGGAGTAGAAGCAAAAGCACATTTTAAAGATGAACTGAATGTTGCCTCTTCAACACTTAGACCTCAGGGGTCACAAATGAGAAAGCTATGCTAACATATTGATTAACAACAACAGCACGACCAAACCTGTGGCTGTGGACTGAATTCAGATCCATGGTGATCCTATAGCAGAGGAGAATTGCCTTCCAAGGTTTCCAGAGTGATCATTTCCAGAAAGCAGACTCACCTCTATTTCTCCCGACAAGCATGTGGGGGCTTCAGGTCACGAACATTTAGGCCAGTGCATTTAAGCACCACGCCACAGGCAACCTGTGGCAGTTGACTAAGGACACAGACCCGTGGTGACTGAACAGGGCGAAGAGCATGCACCAGCCATTGAATATCCTAAAAGCCTCTTACTATGTTTTTCCTCTGGCACCGTTATAGGCCCCAAGGAAACACTAGCCTTGGAATAAAGCTACTTGCTGACGAAGTCTTTGAAGCTTTTACTCATTTTCAAATGCATCTGTTTCAACTCCATTTGTCGAACTTGATGCACAAATTATGTCTCACCTTCATAAGTTATCATCAGTGACTCACAGCAAATAGAGCTTGCTATTCTGCCCTAATCTTACCACATTTAAGGCCGGACATTTTAAAATCAAGAAGTTAAAAATCAAGCAACCAAATCAATGTGAAGAGATGGGGAAGTAGTGGTGATCCAAATACCATCTGTAAGTTAACACATTAGAGACCAGATAAACTTGGGATCTGTTCACAATGTGTTAAGTATGAGTTGGGGGAAAGGAGAGATGGTTTTTGAAATATAATTTTTTTATTGAAATACAGCTCCGTGCCTGGTTTAGATGCTAATACAAAGAAAAGTGGAAGGAAGCATGCTAAAGAGCTATGGCTGCAATAAAATGATCCCTTAGTTATCAGCATAATAGAGTTAGTACACATGGGAAAACAGCCTTGAAACAGCCATGAGTCAAAGCCAGTTACTTTTTGTAAAAACTCTGGGTAATGTGCTTTTGGAATCACAGTAACAAGCCTCTCCTCGAAAGAGGCCAGCCTGGGGCTAAGGATAGACCCAGATTCATAGTCGGGTGATCTGTGCCATTGAACAAGACCTAGAATTTAGGACAGCAGTTCTTAACTTGAGTGTTACGACCCCTTTGGGAGGTTGAACAACCCTTGCACAGGGGTCACCTAAGACCATCAGAAAAGTCATATTTCTGATGGTCTTATACTGAGACACTGCTCCTCTATTAGTCTCCAGAAGGGCCTGCCCACATGCAAATATGCCCACATATGAGGACCCGGCCTGAAGACTACTACCGATGCAACATCCTGCTTCAAGACAAAATTTCATTTATTTGTCATTAGAAATAAACATTTCACCACATATAGATACATATTGTTTTGTGATTGATCACTATGTTTTAATTATGTTTAATTTTTAACAATGATAATACATCCTGGATATCAGATATTTAAATGATGATTCATAACTAGCAAAATTTGTTTTGAAGTAGCAATGGAAATAATTTTATGCTTGGGGGCTCACCATCCCATGAGTAACTGTATGAAAGGGTCACGGCATTAAGAAGGTTGAGACCACTGATTTAGAAGGACCCCCTCCTTAATCTAATGCTCTATTGTTTCATTTTCTTGAAATAATAATATTTACTAGAACCCCCATATTTTCATTTGGTCCTAGAAATCATGTAGCTCTTCTTGGGAAGATTTAAGAATTTGGGTCATGGCAGTGGTTTGCGGCCAAGATGTAGAATTTTCCCATATATGTTAGTCTCTTCAATGAAAACGTAGGGCCCACAAACTTTCACATCATTCAGTAAGGAAATACCAAACTCACCCTGGCAACCAAATCACATCCAAACTTTAGGTGTGGTCTTCATTAACACCTCCTTTCTCGAGCTGCTCACTGCATGTTGTATACACCAATTAAGTCAGTTGACATGAGTCAATTCCAACTCACTGTGAGGCTGATTGTGTCAGCGGATAACTGTGCTCTCTCAAACATGGGAGGCTAGGGTTTTTGAAGGACAATGCAAGGCCTTTCTTTTGTGGTGCTTGCAGGTGGACTTTGACTTCTAATTTTTCAACCAAGTGTGTTAAGCCTTTATATCATCCAGAAACTCATGATTCCTACATGTATTTGAAATATTTTTTCTCTTAATTGTCTCCTCTGGCAAGGGCTTCCTTTAATCCCTCATCATTTATTCCCTATCAATTAGGCTAACAATCTAATTAGAATATCTGACTCTGGTTCCTTCTTATCTTCTACAATCTGTGCTCTGCAGTGTTGCTCCAAACTATGGCTCAGAAGTACAATTCTGGCCGTGACCACTACCTGTTTTTAGAATAGGGTTTAGTGAAACACAGTCCCTGCACATTCATTGATCTATCAACTGTGCTGGTGTTCACTACACAGCAGGGTAGAATAGTTGCCACTGAGATTCTCTACTTTCCAAAAACTACCTTCTGGCTTTTTAGAGAAAATTTGCTGAACCCAATTTTATACTGATGCCAAAATCATATGATGCACATTTACCTTTTTACTTTCTTATTTGAAGAAGTAATGGCCCTCTATTGTCTACAACGTGAATTGAAGCTATATAGTTTGGTACTCTTGGCTCTTAATAAGCCTGTCCCTCTGTATTCAGACTCTCACCTAATTCTTTTCCTCAAGGACCAGTGCCTGCGCACTTGGTTTCCATGGACACGGACAGTGGTGGGTGGATAGAAAGAAAGAGGTGGGTGGAAGGGGGTGTGGTTTAGAAGACTTATTAGAGTTGCTCCACACGGCGTTTTTTATTCAGTGGCCCCTTAAAGGACCTTTATGAGAGGGGAGAATAGGGAGAAGTATACACGTAGTTTGGGACAATTCCTCATGATTTCTATTTGCTTCTGCTAGTCTCTATTCCCTTGGGAATCACCTCTCTGGACATACCAAATAGGTCATATATTCTATCAGCTATGGGACTCTCTATGTACTTGAGGCTCCTCTTCCTAGAACTCATTTCCTGTAGCACAGCATGTCAAAGTGATGCCTACTCACCTGTCCTGACCCCGTTCAAACCCCATTGAACTGAATTCAGACCCTCAATCTGGGCTAGGTACCTTGTCTCTGCATTCCGAGAGCTGACTTTTATTAAATTTAGCATTTCAACTTTCTCTACCTTTTGTGTCTTTCTTAGTTATCATTTATTTAAAAATTGCGGTTGCTGTTTGTTATTGAATCAAAGTCAACTGATGGTGACCTTATATAGCAAAATAGAATTGTCCCCTAGCTCTGCCTTTATGAGTGCTGACTGTCACATCTTTCTCCTGGAAAGCACCTGGTAGGTTCGAATTGCTGACCTTTGGGCTCATATATGTAAACTGTTTTTATCCTGCTATTTCTTAATCCTTTTGGAAATTTTATTTTCTTATGGACATTTTCCTCCTGAATTAGAAGTAACACTCAAAATTAAAATGAAGTCCCTCTTTAAGTTTTGTATTTTGGGCACCAGGAGATGTACATGACCATAAGACACCCCCAGTTTTTAGAGCAGGAAAACAAGAAAGAAAGATTCTGAACCAAGTAGTACCAGTAGGCCACAATGTTCTCGGTGCCGCTCCTTCGGACCAGAAAATGCACCTTCACCTGCCCCCCCTCCCCCACTTTTTGGGGGAAAATGCATCTTATGGGCTGAAAAATATGGCCTATCTTTCTCATTATTTTTAAAAAGTTGAATCTATGCGCTGACCTCTTATTTTGTGTTACTGTTTCTTATTTTAATAAAGGGACAGTCTCTAATAAGTATTTATAGATAGCAATGCAATATTGAAGCCCAATGCCACACAGGCCGAGCGGATTGCCTTGCTTACGTGTTGAACATCCTGCAAGATGTATAGCTTTCCTTCCACTCTATAGTTGGAAAATATGCATTTGTTGGATTGTTAAACTAGTTGATTTTTTTGTGGGCATCACTACCCCTTGGTGGGAGTAGGAGGCCCAGCCTTGTTCCTGGAGAGCTGTTGCTGGATTTGAATCACCAACCCTGTGGGCCGCAGTCCCACACACAACCACTATGCCACTGGGGCTCAGCCCAAACTAGTTGATTTTTTTAAGCTATAAATCTAACTTATGCAAATGAGTGTTACCCAAGCAGAAGACACATGTATTTGGGGCTTCAAAGTACTCATGGAAAAAAGGAGATTAAATGATACTATAATGTTTCCACAAATTTTTTTAACCCTCCTTTATATTGATGAAAACATATGTGTTAGTCTGGGTAGACTAGAGGAACAAATGCAAGGACACGCATATAGGTATAAGGAAAGGGTTTATATACAAAAGAAATGTGACCCTAAGAAGGCATCCCTATCCAGTCCAGTGCAAAGTTGTAAGTCCAATAATAACCCATATGCCTGAAATCAGTCTATAAAGTCTGCTTCCGACTCAGAAAGTCACAGGTCAGTGGGTGCAAAATTCTGGCGCTGGCAGGGGTCTCCCCATGGCTCCTCGTTTCCAGGGCTCAGGTCCGTCAACAGCATGCCACTCCAGCTTCAGAGGTCTGTCTTCCTCAGGGCAAAGCCGTGTGGTCTCTCCACCGGCTACTCCAGCCTTCCACCTGCCACCATTCTGTATTGCCTGTGGTTAATCATCTCTCAAACTAACTCCCAACAACTGGGGAAGATAGTTTCTCATCTTCACAAGAGAAATACTGCGAGATTTCCCAGGAGTCTCAGGTGAAAGCCATGTCCACACAGAGGCCTCATCAGCTACTCAATGGCTTTCTCCTGATTAACAGGCCAGACTCCACCCCTACATTTCAATTATAAAATTAAAATAAGCACATGACTGCCACAACATATTTTCCCCTAATGCGGATATCTCCTATTAAGAATAACACACATTGATTGCTTTCTGTGTGACAGTCATAGTACTTGCAATCAGTTACTATTGAGTGAGTGACCCCATCTGGGCAGAGGAGAACTGCTCTAGACAGTTCTCAAGGTGGTTACTTCTCAGAAGCCAGTTGACCAGACTCTCCTGGAGACCTTTTGTGAAAAGTTCTATGAGATAGATTGACAAAAGGAGTGAAGAGTAGTTAAGCTGTAATTAGTTAACTGCTATCTTCTACTCTTTTGGAAACAAAACCCCTTTCTTCTTGATGTTGGGTCAAATAGTCTGTAAAATAACATAAAGATAAATAGTTAGAATATGGCCTTTTGAAATGGAACTGCAGCTTGTGTCAGATGGCCCACATAGACTTAGAAGGGGAGTAGCAGCCCCTGTGGTTGAAGAGGATGTAGTAGTCCATTCAGTGGGCTATTTTCCTTACATGTGCTGGAAATTAAGGGTGTCTGCAACGTTTTGCAACACATTTGAGTTCCAGAGGTATAGGGGCCTTGTCCACTGACTGTGGGGCCATCCCCCTGATGGACACTGGATCTTTTGTCTCTGAGTAAACATAAGAAAAACCATGACAATTTGGCAAGCAGATTGTAGAGAGCCCACATTAAATTAGATGGTGCTTTTTCTGGAATTGAAATCAAGTGCCAATAACTCACCCCCTAAGAAAATCAGGTGCATCAGGACACTAATTTATACTACATTAAATCTTCATGAATCTTTACATTGGACACTGGGGCTCAGTAAGGCAAAAGATTCAAGGTTACATGACAGAACCATATTTAGAATTTAGATAATAAGCATCTCATCTCCATATTTTCTAGGTCTTCTTTTGATGACTTCTTCCAGTTCCTCCCACCGGTAACCCAGGATCTGCTTTCAGGCACAATATATTAGTTTGTATCTTCTAGAATGTTATATTAACATAATAATAAATAATTCACACAGTACAATTATTTTGAGATTTATTTATTTTATATGAGTAGATCATTCCTATTTAGGCTGTGAAATATTACATTGTATAGATATGCCAATAATTATTAACCATTCATTTGCTGAAGAACATTGGTTTATTTATAACAGGTCTATAATAGCAAAAATCACAGATATGAACACTTTTATATGCCTTTGTATGAGCATATGTTCTTGTTTCCCTTGGCAAAGACTGATGAGTGGAGTGGCTTGAGCATTTGGTGTACATTATAGTTCTTTTTTATTATTATTGTGACTTGTGTGAAGGTTTGCAGATCAGATTAAACACATTTTTGTTTCTGCTTATTGATTGAAATCTCCTTAAGGTAACATCACCTATCCCAATTCTTTCTTGTATCTCTGATTTATAGTCTTCTTTTTTACCTTACCCTTCTAAGCTTTGTCCTGGGTTAAATGGTGCCCCTCTGTCTCAAATCGTTGATTATTCTAAGGACTGAGATCTCACTAAAGTTATTGTTCCCCTTATAGATCGGTCTACTGTTTGGCTGAAAATGGAATTCCGTCAACTTCAGTTCCAGACTAATTCTTAAAAATCATTTAACATTTTTACCTGCACTACTTGAGAATTCAAGTTACTCTTATCTTTGCCAACACTTGTTATGACCAGTCTTTTAAAATTTCATCATTCTAATATGAGTGCTGTCCACTACTTGCCTGTTAGCTTGTAGTACTGTGGTGGTTTGTTGCTGTGATGTTGGAAGATATGCTACTGATGCTTCCAATAACAGTAGTGTAATCGATGGCTGACAGGTTTCAGCAGAACTTTCAGACTAAATGCAGAGTAGGGAGAAGGAATACACAGCTCACTTCTAAGGGATTAGTCATTGACAACCTTATGCATAGCAGTAGAACATTGTCAGGTATAGTGGCAGATGGTGAGCTCCTCAGATCAGATGACTCAAAATACAACAAAGCACAAAATGACAGGATGGAGTAGAACTTTGGAAGCCTTCATTTGTTGATGGGTGTGATCCAAAAATGAGAAGACATGACTGCAAATATCTATTAGTGATTCATCCTTGGAATGTACAAATTATGAATCTAGGAAACTTGCAAGTTGTAAAAATTAAATGGGACACAGAAGAATTGATATTCTAGGCATTGGTGAGCTGATGCCTACACTGACATTGGCAATTTTGAATTAGGCAATCATATGAGTCAGTATGCTAGAATGAAAAATTCAAGAGGAGTGGAATCACAATGATAGTCACAAAGAGTTTTTGAGCTCTAGCTTAAAGTATAATGCTGTCTGTGATATGGAAGTATCAGTATGCATACAGGAAATTCAGTTAATACAACTATAGTCCAAGTTGACACGCAAAATAGCAAAACTAGTGATGAAGAATTTGGTTTTACCAACTTCTTCGATGCTATGCATAAGGTTTTCAGTGGCTATTTCTGAAGTAGAAAGCCAATTCCTTCATCATAGTCTGTTCTTAATCTGGAAACTCCACTGATATCTGTTCACTTTGGGTGACCCAACAGGCATTTGAAATATCAGGGACAAAGCCAGAATCACAGCAACACACAAGCCACCAGAGTACACAAAATGGCAGACCAATGGTGGTTAATGCGTTGTTATGCTGATGGCTATGTCACTGGTATTTCAAAAACACTTCATTTTGCTCATGTGAAACTTGCATATAGATCAAGTGAACAGAACAAAGGAATAATGCCTGGTTTTACACCAGGAAAAGTATGTGTCACAGTTGTATCTTCTCACCATGTGTGTTCAATCTGTATGCTGAGCACTTCACCAGAGAAGCTGGATTCTATGAAGAAGAATGTAGCATCAGGATTGGAGGAAGACTTATTAATGACCTGCGATATGCAGATGACAACCCTGCTTGCTGAAAGTGAGAAGGGCTTTTGCTGATGAAGATCAAGGATTGTAGCCTTTGGTCTGGATGACAACTCAGTGGAAAGATGAGCAAAATCCTCCCCACTGGACCATGATAAAAGGATTTTGTCTTTGTTGGATGCACAATCAATGCTCCTTGATGCAGCAGTCAAGAGATCAAAAGGCAGGTTTCATTAGGTAAATCTGCTTGCACAAGACCTTGTGTGAACATTGGAATTCAAAGATGTTATTTTGAAGCCCAAGGTTTGCCTGACCCAAACTGTGATATTTTCAATTGTCACATATTCATGTAAAAGTTAGACAATGAATGTAGAAGAACAAGTGACAATTAATGCACTCGAATTATGGTGCTGGAGAAGAAAATTGAACGTATCCTGTTCTGCTTACAGGACAAACAAATCTGTCTCAAAAGAAGTATGCCCCTGGTGCTCCTTAGAGGCAGGGATTGTGAGACTTCATCTCACAGACTTTGGATATCCTATCAGGAGAGACCAGTCCCTACACAGAGACTTTGTCCTCGGTAAAGTGGCAGAGAAAAAAGGAAATCCCTCAAGAAGATGACCTGACACAGGCCACAACAATAGACTCACTCAGAGGAACAATTTTGAGGATAGTGCTGCACTGGGTAGTGTTTCCTACTGTTGTCCATGGGGTCATCACAGGTCAGAACATGTTCAATAACACCTAACCACCACTACCACCACCACCACCACCTCCACGTCCACCAACTTCTTCAGTTTGGAATAGCTCAAACAGGCATTTAAGATGCATCAATACTTGCTGGCAGCTGAAACGCCAAAGTTGAAAGCGAACAGTCAGGGACAGTTCTTGGAAACTGTGTTAGTCTGGATAAACTAGAGGAACAATTTTCATGGCACATGACTGCCACAGAAACTATGGTCTTGCTGATAGAAACAAAGCTAGAAATCATGATAGCATTTTGCAAGACCAACGACTTTTTCGTTGCAAATATCCTTTTCCCCCCAATAACATACATAGTGACACTACAGATAGATTTTGCCAGAAGGAATGCCCAGAAATTAAATTGACTATATGTGTGGGAAGAGACAATGGGGTAGCTCAATATTTCCATACCCTGTCCTTATACCCTAGTCATGCTAGTTTGTCTGGACTTTTATTTTCACCTTCCTAACTGAACTTAGCTTCATTGGTTTTCCCCTTTGCTTATTGAATTGTAGCCTCTCCCAATGTAGTAGATCAGGGCAATTATACACCTTACCTTGTTTGCATCTCCTTTTTCAAGAACTAGTAAGTTTGTTGCCTAATTTCCAGTATGTTGAAAACCATTGCTTCATATATGTTACCTTTTTTTCTGTTGTTGTTGATTTAGGTAGAAGAGTAAATACCATTTCTGCTATTCCATTTTGGTCAGTAGTAAGAGTCTCATATATGTTTAATTCTAAATTTCTATGTGTATATGAGTAACATTTATATGTTACTCATAATTTCTCCCATTGTAGTTGTTCATTAGTATGTACACCTTACCTCTGCCAGGAACACTGGTAGCATAGTGGAAAGGTGGGACTTTCTGCTCTCATAAAGTGTAGCATTCTTAGAAACTCAAAGGGGCAGACATACTCCGTCCTATGGGATCATTATGAGTTGGCATCAATTTAATGGCAATGAGTTTGTTTGTTTGTTTGGTTGTCTCTGTTAGCTAGACCCAGTCAAGTCCTTAAAGTCATCATTCAATCCTCTTTCCCCTATTTTAAGCTACCTAAGATTCAAACTATTTGTTCATTCAATATTCACACATTGAGATTCTAGTATGTATCACAAACTTTTCTAGAAGCAAAACATACAGAATGGACAAGTCAGATGTCCATTAACATGACATGTCCTCTTAACAGAACTTATGTTCTTATGCTGGGGGGGAATAATAAATCAAAATTAAAAGTATTTTGCATTGTTATATCTGCTAAGAAACATATATAGAGGATGCAAGGGTAGTGATTTGAGGACTATGGAGGTTTGGGGGGATTGAGGTTTGGGAAAAATTTTTCTGAAAATGGGCCCTTTGGACCTTTTGAAAGAATCAAGGAAGCCAGCCGTGATAAACTGCTGTTAGAAATCATTCTTGGCATGGGCAACAGAATGTACATGTAATTTGTGTGAAGAGCGAGACATTTTATACTGTGCCTGAAGGGTATTGAGGGAGTGGGATCATGCTTCTGTAGACACACTGACAGGTGGGCAGGCATCAACACCAGGGCTCCCATGGGGCTTGCATTTTACAGGGGGAGAAACAGACAACACATAATAAACAAATAAGATTGTATGATATTTGCAAGGGACAAATGATGTGAAGAAAAGAAGAGCAGGGTAGGGAAAAGAGTATTGTGGGACAGAATATCAGTTTGGTAGACTGCTCTAGATGCTCAATGAGTAATTCATTTAAAGAAAATCAACAATTTAGGCAGCAGACCATCAGGCTAACTTAGAGACGAACCTTTGAGACAGAGAAAGGAGAGCAAGTCAGAATAGTGAGGGGAGCATTGCTGACTTGCCACAAATCCTTAGCAGATATAACAATGTAAAATAGTTTTTATTTTAATAATTATTACCCCCAGCATAAGAACATGTTGTCCTGTAATAGTCAGTGTGTGGTGAGTTGACGGGGCTGAGATGATGTTGTAGAAAGATCTGGGTGTTCAAAATATACAACCTTTTTAGGAAGAAAAGACATTGAATTTAATGCTAGATGTGATGTGAAACTATTGGAGAATTTTATGTGTACATGTAAAAGGAAAAGATGTATCATTTTAAAGGCTTGAAATTGATTGCAAGGGGTCAAGATTGGTAGCTGACATGGTCAAGGGTGGTACATGAGAAGTGGTAATAAGTGATCCAGTTCTAGAAAATTTTAAAGGATATACATGATAATATTTAACCACTAGAAATGAGGTTTGAGAGAAAGAGAGGAGTAAAATTTTATTTCAAGTTTATAGCTTAATGAGTGGCGTGATTTATTAGCATGGGTAACAAAGGAGAGAAGAGTTTGGATGAAGATAAATTTATGTTTCTTTTTTGAAAAGAATAAATTGTTTTATTGATAGTTTTTGCAGCTCTTGTGACAATACATACATCAATTGTGTCTATCATTCTTCCTACTTTGTCCCCCTCCTCCCCTTTCCCATACCTCATGGTATCTCTACTCCCATTACTGTTCCTGAAGGTTTTTGGGTTTTTTTAATCATTGTATTTGGGGATCATATAGCTCTGATCACAATCCATCCATCCATCCATCCATCCATCCATCCATCCATCCATCCATCCATCCATCTGTCCATCCATTGTGTTAAGTACATTTGTACATCTGCTGTCATCATCCTTTTCAAAGCATTTTCTTTCTACTTAAGTCATTGACATCAGCTCCTCAATTTCCCCCTGTTCTTGTCCACACTCCCTCCTTCACAATCTGTTGATAATTTATAGATTTTTTTTTTCATGTCTTATACTGACCAATGTCTCCTGTCACCCACTTTCCTGTTGTTCTTCCACTGGGGGTGGGGGGGTATATGTAGCTAATTTTCACCAATATATATCATCAATTATGCTATGTTTGAGCTATCTATTCAATATGGAAGTGAGGGTGCTAAGAGGGTAGTTGGAATTAAAGCCCATACCTCAGGGAAGAGATAGGATAAGAAAGCAAATACGTGAGAGAGATCAGATGCACTGTTACCCTGTTGCTTCTGGCCAGCTTGACTGGGAGAGTGGCTAGCATAGAGTAGTCAGGGTATTTGTCAGTTGACATTGGCTACACCAGCTAACTTTTAAAGATAAAATGTGGTTAATTAGTTTCCATGTAGTATTGTGCCATACAGTCACCTTCCACAACATAATCGCATGTGATATAATCAATCAATCAATGAAAGGGTAGCTTCCTTAGGGTGTGTGCTGTCTCAAGGCTATAAATAGGTATTTTTGTGGAACTCTTTTTTTGCTTCTTTTGTCACTCTATACTCTTCTGTCTCTAATCAGTCAATCAATCTTGGTACGCAAGACTACAGGAATGTCCAGTCTTATTTCTGACCAAAAATGTTTGGCCTTGCCATCCTTTTATAATCACACAAATCAGCTCTCTGAAGAAATCACCAGAAAGAATGAGTATAAAAGGGGGTCTAAGGACTGAATTCTCTTGCATTTAAAACTTTAGAAGCTGGGTAATTGATAATGATTCAGCAGGACATCAAGAAGGGGTTGTTTCCATGGACACATCATTTTCTTGTCACTATGACTTAAACTAAGAAACCTGCATTTCACTTTGAACATGAGCACACTGTGTCAGTATGTCCCGTAATAATGGAAAACCACTGAACCCAAAGGAAGAATTTTTAAATAATGCAATCTATTTTTCACTGCACTAAGCACTTTTCACTCTATTTTAGAAGGGTAGATATGAGAAAGAAGACTATTTAAAACAAAAGAAAACGTCAAAGTAAAAATAAACAGTAAAATCTATAGTCATATTCATGTTTTTATCTTTGACTAACTTTTATTTAAACGTCAGGAAGGAATTTCAAAAGTAATGCCTGTTAAGAATGTCATCAATTTTAGAGTTTGGTTTAGGATTAGCATTAGGGTTAGAGTAAGAAAAAAAGTTAAAAAAAAGAATTTAATCAATTTGACCTTTTTTTCTCTATGTAAACCAGCATTTTATTTTACCTAGGTGAATGCAATTTTCCCTTCCTGACCTCTACATTCTTCCATCTGAGCTGACTCTCGCTTGCACATCACATCCTGCGCATACTCATTTATCTAGTTATGTACCCCTCAAAGGTGACTCAATCTGTTAGCATGACAGTCTCAATGAAGTAAAAGCCTTTATCAATTGATTTAATGATAGTCAAGAAGAAAGGGTACCGTGGAAGTTCTCAGGGAGGAAAGGAGTAGAAATGGGTGCTCAGTGTAAATGTGCTACTTGGCCCCCCATGGCAGGGGTTCTACCGATAATGCTCTTCACCCACAAGAACAGGCAGCAGGGTGACAGCAGGTCTACTCAGTGGTTCTTCTTACCCACCTCACAAAGGAGACGCTAATTACCTGATGCCTTGAAAGTGGCTAAAGGAAAAAATGGGGAGAAAACTAGGTAGCCTTTCAACCATATAATTCCATATTTTTGACGTCACTAGTACAGATGTACAATCTGAGACAGTGTTTTAATGGATAGATAGCTGTGTAGCCTCTCTCAAAGTGAAGTAGGAACCTCTCTCCTAGGCCATTAGCACTCTGATTTCTTAATATCTTCTTATGCTACCCTTCACATTGTCCTTGAAGTTAATAGATCAAAGAATATGGTGAGAACATAATGCTCACTGCTGGGTCTTAAAAGCACCTAACTTTGTTATGGGACATCTTGAGTTCAAGACTGGGCTATTTGTTGAACACCCCCAGGACAGCTAGTCCTGAGCTGGATATTTTACATTTTTAATTTGGGAAGATGAACTGCTTTCAAGAAAGTTTTTACCAGAGAAACTAAGGTGAGTAGTGAAACTAAGTAAAGTAGTGAATAACCTCAAATTCTCAGAGACTTAATAAATTAAAAAAATTCGTGTACATACCACATGTCCAGCATGGATTGGCAGAAGCTCTTTACTGAGAAATAAGGTGTGGGAGGTTCCAGCTATATACTCAAAAGTGATCTATTATTTGCACTCATTTATTTTTAGCCTAAGAAAGTATAATGGCAGAAGGAATTAGGCTTGATCAGAGACTAAGCAAGGCACATCGTTAAACCCGATGGTGGCCCTTAGGGTCATGTTTGGACTCAGTCAGTATTAGAACTACACTCGTTATTATCTGGGGGGTATGACAGGTTTAAGTCTCATGAAACAGAGCCAGGAACACAGATCAGGAAAGTATTCTAAGAATCAAAGAACCCACAATAAGACTTAACTGAGCTAAATGAAAACTTCTGAGATAGAACAGAAGAGAGTAGAGGTAGATAACATGCCATTGTCATTGTAGCTAGCTGTCTCCAATTGGAGGTAGCTCCAATTCATGCAAACCCCGATGCAACATAAGGAAACACTGCCTAATCCTACAACATGCCCATGATTGATGCCAGATCTGAGCATTGGATCTATACAGTTTTCATTAGCTGATTTTCAGAAACAGATCACCAGGACTTTCTTTCTAGATTCTTTTAACCTGGAAGCTCTGCTGAAATCTGTTAAGCATCATAGTAACACCCAAATCATCAATGACAGATGAGTGATTACCCATAAAGTGCATTGATAGGTGACACATATACAGAACCACCACTGTCCTCAAAGGACATCTAGAAACTCTGTGCTTGTCTCCACTTCCACCTATTATTCTAGCATTAATTCTGAAGACATGGCATATCTAGTTCTCAGTTATTTCTGTTAACCACAAGGTAAGCAGTTCAAAACCACCAACCAGTCTGAGGGAGTAAGAAAAAGCTTTCTATGCTCTTGAAAAGTTATATTGTAGGAAACCCAAAGGGGCACTTCTACCCTGTCCTATATGGTTGCTGTGAGTCAGAATCAACTAGGTTGTCATAAGAGTGAGTTGTTCAAACTCCTGACCACAAAAAACTCCCAGAAAGTTAAATAGATTTTTATAATTTTCAAAATATTTTTGTAATTGCAATAATGGACATGTTAGTTGAACTACATTTAAGAAGCATTAGTTAAATATCTATTAACATTTACTCACAGCAAATCATCTATAGTTATTCAAGAAATGAAAATCTTCATACTTATTGAAAGCTTTCTGGCAGCTAGGTATTAAATATGCATTACATAATTTGATTTTTCCATCAAGTTTATGAATTCAGCATGAGGAATTTGATGCTCAGAGACCATTTCTCAAATTATCATGGGGCGTGCTTACTATATCCCATGCCCTGTGCAGTATGAATTCTACAGGCATTATCTCATTTATTTCTCACAACAATCACAAACGGCAGTTAGATTATTATTTGCAAGTGAGGAGACAGGTACCAAAAGGTTAAATCACATTACCAAAGGTCACCAGGTTAAAATGTGTGAGGGTACACTTTTTAATTAATTCTATTTGTTTGGAAAATCTGATTCCAATCTGGTTCCATTTATTTTCTTGACTTGATTTCCACCTGGATCTTCAGCCCTTTATCAGTAGGAAAGAATCCATAAGAGAAAACCTTAACAATGGTACATTCAAGCACTAAAGCTGTTCATTTTTTCTAACAAGAGGCACAGAATTGTTGATTTCAGACTGGATTTTTGGAAATCCTAAGGTCCTTTTGGGTGATTTTATGGGGCTTTCATCATATGTTGGCAAGATGATGGCAAGAGCCAAGGAACTGTGTCCTCAAGTACTAGAGTTAGTCAAGCGACACCAAAATGGAACCAAGGAAAGAGAAGTGAAAGTGGGACTGAAAAGAAAATGGAGGTTTATTTTGAAAGGGTATTTATTAATTATCACATTTATCAAATATGAAATGTCTATTCTAGAAACCCATGCAATAGAAAGCATCTTTAAGTCAACTCTTACAAGTCATAACCAGTTACATGGTAATCTCAGTCTACCAGAAAGGAAGTAGGTATCTTCCTTTTTTGGTTTCTATTGTAGGTGGTCAAAAAGGAAGAGTTTCAATGATTGGATAGTGTCTGCAAAATTAAAATTAAAATTTTAATTAAAATTAAAATTAAAGGAATCAAAGATAATTTATAAATTAACCTTAGAATTTGCTCTATTGCCCACATCAGGTATCACAACTATGCTTTCATTCAAAATTCAGAAAATTCTCTCAACAAGTCCTTCCAGTATTTGATATTGTCTTTTGGTTCTTCCACTGACATGGCATAAAATTACCTTTTTGTTTTTGTTTTTTTAGGGGGCATCACTGCCCTCTGGTGGGAGTGGGAGGCCCAGCCTTGCTCCTGGAGAGCTGCTGCTGGATTGGAACTGCCAAGCCCGTGGGCCGCAGTCCCGCACTCAACCACTGTGCCACTGGGGCTCAGGCCAAAATTAGCTTTTAAGAACAAAACCTTGTGTATTTTGAATATTTCCATCTTCAAATTTTATAGCTTCAAATCTATCATCAAAGCTCTTTAAGGGCTGCTGCTATTGAACATCGTTCATGGATGCAAATGATCATATTACGCCCATGTGACCTACTGTGCTTACTCTCCTCACCTCAGTCATGGATCATCTGCCTCCCAGATTGATTTCTTCCTTTTGTCAAAACTAATTCTAAGGATTTATTTCATCTTTGAAGACTTCTCCCAAATGCTTGACCTAACTGAATACACAAAACACTTCAGGAACTTCTTTTTATATGTTAAAGTTCTCATTGTGTTTGAGGACATTTAAACTTTACACATTGTAATGTGGTTTATGTTAAACACGGGAATATTTTGCTATTTGTGGTCCATTCAACAAATATTCACTAAAAGCTCATAAAAAACAGCCATTCTTCTATGTTACTAGGGTCACAGAACAACATGGAGTGGTTCTTTATCCTTGTTAACCTTTCTTGTTTTCAGTTTTTTTTTATCTCAGCCATATTAGTGGGAGAGATGCGTTATCACATTATGGTTTGATTTGCTGCTACTGAATAGCTAATGATATTGAACATAGTTACTTGTTAGTGGTTGTATATATTCCTCTGTAAAATTTCTATTCTAATATATTGCGCCTTTTTGATTTTTTTTTTTTGGTTAAGCTATAGGAGGTGTTCATATAATCCATAGATTTATCTAATATATGAAAATATAACATAGCAATAGGCAACGTGTAAGTAGTTGTTCAGTTATTTCGTTCTTAGATATCTTCTTAGGAAGATCTAAAAACATTCATTTGATCTACAGGCTTCAGAAATATTTTACAAAATGATTTTTAAAAAATCATTTTACAACTCTTCACAATCCATGCATCCATCCATTATCTCCAGCACATTTGAGCATATGTTGCCATTATCGTTTTCAAAGCATTTTCTTTCAATTTGAGCTCTTGGTATCAGCTCCTCATTTCCATCCCCCCTTCCTTGAAACCTTGATAATTTAAAAATTATAATTTTTTTCATGTCTTGTATTGTTTGCTATCTCCCCCAACTCCCTTGTGTCTGTTTTCTATCCCCCCTGGGAGGGAGTTATAGGTAGGTCATTGTGATCAATTTCCCTTTCTTTCCTCACCTTACCTTTATTTTCCTGGTATGGCTACTCTCAATATTGGTCCTGATCAGTTTATCTATCCCATATTCCCAGTGTTTGCAGCTCTTATCTGTAGCCATGTATATGCTCTGGTCTAGCCAGATTTGTAAGGTAGAATTAGGGTCATGATAGTGGGGGTAGGGTTAGAGGAAGCATTAAATGAACCAGAGAAAAGCTGTATGTTTCATCAGTGTACACTGCACCCTGACTGACCTGTCTTCTCCCCACAACCCTTCTGTAAGGGGATATCCAATTGCTTACAGATTGAAGAATGTGTCTTCACTCCACACACACCCCCCCCCCACATTCACATTATGATTTTTTTGCTCTGGGTCTTTGATGCCTTATACCTGAACTCATCAACACCCCATGATCTCACAGACTAGTGTGCTTCTTCCATGTGGGCTTTGTTTCTCAGTTAGATGGGCACTTGTTTATCTTTAAGCTATTAAGACCCCAGGTTCTATATATTTTGAAAGCCAGGCACCATTGACTTTCTTCATCACATATGTTTATGCACCTAGTTTGTCTTCAGCAAAAGTGTTGGGAAAGTGAGCGTCTCAGAGTACCGAATTATTAAACAAGGTGTTCCTGTGTTGAGGGAGTTCTTGAGTAGAGACCCAATGCCCATCTGTTTTCTTAATACTAAATCTATAAATACATGTACATAGATCTATTTCCCCATCATCACATATAAATATATTTACATATGCATGTGCTTGTATTTACATCCCTATAAATGCCCTTTGTGTTCTAGTTCTTTCCTCTATATTCTTTTACTTTCCTCTTGTCCCACTATCATGTTCATCCTTCAATTGGATTTCAGCAATTCCTTTTGGTTACATTTTCCTTAATCAAGCCCTGCCAGACCTCTTACACCCTCCTCACCATCAATTTTCGGTCACTTGTTCCCCTGTCCCTGGGTAAAGTGACCAGACGTCCAGTTTTCAAGCAATTTTTCCTGTGTCCTGCGGTGTTTTTTAAAAAGTCCCAATTTTTGGAAAGAATGCATGACAAGCTAGAGAATGGTGAGAGAATGGGAAGAGAATATACCTCCTCTACCCCGTCCCCCACCCCTGCCCCAGTCAATGGTGTCCCACTTTACCAATGTTAAAATCTGGTCACTTTATCCTGGGTCTATTAACACCCACTTCCTTCCCCCCTTTCCCCACTCCTATGTACACCCCAAATTGTCATTCATTGTTCTCTGCTTGTTTATCCCACCCAGATAGGCACACAGCAACAACAATTTGCACAAACAGAAGACCAAGCACAGCAAAGCAACAATAGAAAATAAAACAATAGCTGCAACAAAAACAGCAACAAAAAAGAAAAGTCCATAAAACTCTATTTGTTGTCCTTTATGGGTGTTTTCCAGTCAAGTCTGATGGGGCCCCACGGCCTGGCCCCACTGTCTATTTGTGTGTTTCCTGGGGACTTCATTGCTCTGTTCCCATTGCTGCTCTGTTGCATACCCCTAGTGTCTTACCGTGGTGTGGTGGACTCAGGGCGGGTGCATTCCTTGCTGTGTCTCCAGTGTTGTCCCCCGTGGTGCTATGGGTCAGTGAAGGACGTCTTGTCTCATGGTGGACTGGCCCTATGTTCTTCTCTGTGCATTGGCACCTCTGAGCAGAAATGTTGTCCTCGGCGCTTGGAGGACCAGGATGTACTTCACTCTTTTCCTCCCCCTCATTTATTCCTCTGTGCTCAGACATGTCTCTTTCCTTGAGCTATAGCTTCAGTACTGTCCTCTGAAATGAATTCTTTGTGAAGGGGGAGGTTTTTTTTTTTTTTTTTTTTTGCCTACTTAGTTGGCAATGGGGCCCACCCCTCAGGCTTCTCTCTTGGTTCCCTGCTTCAAGCCAATGTGTTGCGTTCTCATCTGGGAGCACCGTGTTGAAGTCTGGTACCTCTTTCCCTGTGGAAATATAAACAACGCCCTCCCTTTGGGTGGGTTAGTGCCCTCTTCAATCAGCTACCCATGTCTTTTTTACAAAATGATTCTTAATGGTAATTCATTTGTCATTGAACTACATAAAGCTAATAGATAACTATTTGTAAAGAAAGAAATTCCTACTCTGAATTTATGTCTAGTTTACAAAGTAGTGAACTTGAACACATATTTACACACAAAAATGACTTTCCTTATAAACACATAAAATTTTAGTGGTGGTATTTTTGTATTACTTTCCATTTGTTTTTGCAATATCAATGGAAATCTTAGAAACAATTGGCAGAATCTTCTTCTTCCTCGCTCTGTACCATCGTCTTCTTTTGACATTCTTCTGTTCATCTTTGGCTCTTACTCTGATCTATCCAAGGTAAATCTAAACAGTCTACCTCAATGACAACGTAGGTCAGAATTAATAAACTAATCGGAGATGACCATAGTCTCTCCACACTTACTATGAAGTCAAACATTTAATAGTTTTACAGTTTAGAGGATATGTTTGTTATTGCAAAGTATATAAAAATATAAATAGGAAGAGCTTGCAAATTAAAAAGCAACCCATTTTCAATTATTGCCATCATGACTAGAAGTAGGGGTAGTGTGTAGAGTGTATTTTTTTCTGACTACTAGTGGCGATAGTCTTCCAAGTAACATTAGCAGTACATGGTTGTCCCTATGTTTTTAAAAGCTTCACCACTCTACAGATAAAAATGGAAAGATTTGCTTACAAATCTAGGCATTTTATAACTAGAAAATGCAATCAAATAGCTTCTATTTCCTTAATCTGTGCGGTGCCAAACAGCAAAACTATAACAATAGAGATGAAGATTAAATAAGGTACTGTACTTTGAATGCTGACCTCAGAGTAATAAAGCTAGGTTACTAGATAGTGAGGTTAATCATAAACCAATTCTCTTCAAATCTATATGTATCTACTCACAAACATATTAAACTATAGTGATGACACCTTTTTCTATATTACTCTCTATTTCTTTTCACAAGACTATTAGTGCCAATTGTGTTTGGCTGGGCTCCACAGAGGAGCAAAACTTGACTACTACACACACACACAGCAAACACATACAGAGAGACACAGAAATTTTTATATCAAGAAAATGAATTGCACAGTTGTGGAAATGGGCACAAGTAGTCCAAGTTATGTGGATCAGATGTTAAGCTGGAGGCTTCTCCTGACTGACCTAACTTCAGGAGAAATGAACCAAAGGTATACCATAGGCTAATATCATCAGGCTGCAGATGTGGACAAGTCCAAGGTCATCAGGTGAGATGGTAGTCCACTGATGGCTCCTGGGGGTTAACAGTCTATATAGTGGGCCATTGGTTAAGTCCAAAGAACCATACGTTTATGAGGCAGAAACGGATCCAAACCCAGCATAAAGCAAGCACTCCAGAGAAACTTTCTTTCATTTGCATTAAGGCTGTTTCTTGAGTAGAGAAGTTTCATTCCACACTAATTTTCTTAGGACTAATTGTTTGCTCAATGCAGATCCCATCATGGAATTGATCACCATGTGTTAGGTCAGATCATGGGAAATTATTAGGTATTAAATGCCAGACCGCTGATAATTCTAGCTCAGCCACATTGACACAAAACCTATCAACTTGAATCCTCACAGGGATCTCCAGCAATTAGGCAATTTTCTTGCTCCTAGCCCTTATGATCCTCTTCTTTTGACATCTTTCTATGAATGAGTAAGGGCCACCAGGACTTGGGTAAAGTAACATTGTTGCTGTTTGGTGCCAATGAGTTGATTCTGACCCATAGCGACCCTACGCACAACAGAATGGAGATCTACATGGCCCTGCTCCATCTTCACTAGTCTCTCTATCCTTGCCTGTGCTTGTACTTCTTCCAAGGTGATTGAATTGTCCTTTGAGCCTAACTGAACTTCCTTCACTTGAGTTAAATTGGACAGTCCAGTAAATGTCTTCAAATTTCATGGAATAGACAACTAAGCCCTTCTAGAACAGCATCCATTTGTTGAGACATCTCAATTGAATTGGTCAGTTCCTGGAGCTTCTTTTTCTACAGAGCTTTCAATGTAGTTTAAACTTCCTTCATCGATAGTATCAGTTCTTGATCACATGCTACCTATGCCATCTCCTGAAATGGGTAAGTGCTGACCAATTCTTTTCCTTACAGTGAATCTGTAGATTTTTGATATTGTAACTCAAGGCTTGAATTTTTTTCTGCAGTTATTTTAGCTTAATAAATATCTGACGTGTTTCCCAGCTTTGGTCTACTAAAGCCAATTCTTTTCAAATTCCATTATAACACTTTGCTTTCTAGATCTTTCCTTCGAGATATTCTGGTCAGCTTTTTAACATCATCATTTCTTCCAGTCCTTTAGTGACTCTGTTTAAGAGCAAGTTCCATAGTCTCTTCTGACATTCATTTTGATCTTTTCTGTATTTTCAATGATTCTTTTCTTTTCCTCATGTCTGATCTTTGCTTAAATCTTAAAATCTTAAATGTTCAGTGCTTATCACATATTTTTGAGAGGACCTCTAAATTCAGGTGATATATACTCGAGGTCATACTTCAGATTGAAGAAACATATCAATTGTCTTAATTTTCCACTTGAATTTACATGTGAAAAATTGATCGTCTTCTATGGAATCAGCCCCTGATCTTGTTCTGACTGATGATTTTGATCATCTCCATTTTCTCTTTCCACAACTATGGTCTATTAGATTTTTTTGTGGATTTCATCAGGGGAGGACCCTATGTATAATTCCCATTTATGTTGGGGAAAAAAAACCCCAAATTTTTGCACTGAATAAGTTGTTGGTCTTACAAAATCCTATTTTTCAATCTCCATCTTCTTTTTATTACCAAGGCCATGTTTTCTGACTCCTAATCCTTCCTCTTTGTTTTTAAGTTTTCACATTCCAATAAACAGTATTTTGATTGCATGTTTGACCCATTTAACTGTAGAAATTGATAGAAATCTCCAGTTTTCTGATCTTGGTCTTTAGTGGTTGGTACATAAAATGGAATAATTATAATTTTAACTGGCTAGCTTGTAAGCATATGGAAGTTGTCCTCTTACTGACAGTATTGTGCTTCAGGATAGAACTGGAAATTGTCTTTTGGCACTGAATATAGCATCATTCTTTTTACTTTGTCATTCCTGATATAATATACCACATGATGATCTGGTTTGAAATTGTCAGTATCAGTATATTTCACCTTACTTATTATAGGATATTAATCTGTATGTATTCCACTTCATTTATGATTACTTCCAACTTTTCTAGATTCATACATTCCATGTTCTGGTAATTAATGGATATTTGCAACTGCTTTTTCTCATTTTAAGTCATGTCACATAAGCACGTGAATATCCCCCAATATATTAGTTCATCGATACCACTGATGTCTGGAGAAGCAGCACTTCCCCACTTTTATTTTGAGAAATTTAAAATTTTTTTCTAATAATTAATTAATATTAATCTTAAAATGCCAGGCATAAAGAAATGACAGGATTTACTTCTCATTAGATGAGTGATTCTTAAAAATTTTTTAAATCATTTTATTGGGGGTTTGTATACCTCTTATCAGAAGCCTTCAAGCACATTTGTACGGTTGTTGCCATCAAAATAAGTTGTTTCTAAGAGCAATTTTACTCCAAAGAACATTTGGCAGTGATGGCAAACAGCTCTGGTTGCTGGATCTTGGGGTGGAGGGTATAATGAGGTGAGCGATGTTTCTGAACATCTTTCAATGCACATGCCATTCTCCATAGCAAAGAATTATCCCAAATGTCAATAAGACAAGGCAGTGTACTAGCCCAAATAGAATCTATCATTTGAATGTGAAATGAATTTGTAAATGTACAATACTCTAAAATATCAATAATGAAAGACTTTATACAAAACCAAATAGAATCTCTCATTTGAATGTGAAACACCTCTGCCAAAATTTAGCTCTATAGGAAATTATTTTCTTTTTTAGAAGCTTCTAAATTTTCCATGGTCAAAAATTCAGATTAAAAACTGCTAACCGGGAGTAGCCAATTCTGATAAGGAGAAAATAATTTGGTAGAGTGGGTGGCGTAGTGATTGATTTTTGGAGACTTTGATAACATATCTCTACAAAGTACCCCTATGAGTTGTCTTTTGAAGAAAGCAGGCAAACTATACAGAGGCGAGTGTAGGTAGCTCATTAGTTACTTAATTGGACACTGTTCTTTTTTTTATTTTTTTATTTTTTTGGACACTGTTCTTTACATGGTAAACTTCCTTTAGGTCGGAAAGGGAGGCACTCAGGGAAAGAAAGGGAGAGGGTTGTTGCTAGTCTGAAAAGTACGAATCTCTGAGGCTACGAAATTAAAAACATGCTCTAAAGCTATAAACTCACTATCAAATCTATGGCCGCAGGTCAGAATCCCTGCAGGAGAGCAGTTTCCTTACTGCCTGGGCTTGTTAACATTTTCTGCAAGGAGCAGCCCAGAGAGAAGTCAGCTCCAAGCAGGGCTCTGAGAGCTCACATCAAAAATGACAACAGGTGGGCTGGTGCATTGCGGCATCTGTGGGAGGCTCACCCTGTTGGAGGGTTCTGTCGTGGCCCACCCCGGGAGAGTGGCTAGGACAAGTGAATATGCTCTATCTCACTGAATAGCACTTTGAATGATACAAAGCCTATTCTCTTTTTACTTGAAAAGCTACTGATTTCTGCATTCATATGTATAAGCGATAGAGAGTCTTGATCGACGACAGAGCAAAGCCACGACAATTTCTGTGCCTGTGTGCCCCACATGATTGAAATGGTGTGACTTAGCAGCACTGCTCACACAGGGCCCATTTTCATTTCCCTAATGACTACTCCTCACAGCTTGGGGCAAAGCTAGGGGCAGTGCCATTATGAGTCTATGTTAACCAAGCCAGTACACGGTAACATCGGCTTCTCTTTTGAGTAATTTCATTTTAAAATTTCTAGGACCATCCCATGGTTTCAGCTGGGGCAATTTTAACCCTCCCAACAATGGACAAATGCCAATATCTCAAGGCACTTTTTGCTGTTGCAATTGGGGCAATGCTACTAGCATCTAATGGGTCGAGGCCAGGGATGCTGCACAACCACCTATAAACAGAGCGTCAGCCCACCACAAAGAATGATACATCCAGAATGTCAACAGTGCCAAGGTTGAGAGTATTTTGCTTCACCATATCTGGGACTTTTTTTTGGTTGCTAATTATGTTGTTGATCTTGAATTAGTTGAGGGTATACTTTTAGCACACGAGTATCCATACAGCTTTCGAGAGGACTTTTCCATCTAAGCCAGAAATTAGGATTGATTTTAATAACCTGATTTAAAGCAATAAATATGCCTTTAACTATCGACCTCAATTTATAATCAAAAATAAGCACCATAACTAACTCACTGCTGTCAAGTTGAGTGAGTCACAATCCTAAAGGATAACTATAGTACAATTCCCTCAGTTAGGTTCAGAGTTTGTCAATTTTTATGGGGGCAGAGAGCTTCATCTTTCAGTCTTGAGCCACTGATTGGTTAGAATTGCTGATCCTGAGACCTTGAAGTCAGCAGCCAAATGTTCAACCAGTAAGTCACCAGGGCTCCTACAATAATCATAGGGGGCGTATAAACAAATAAATCATCTCAAGTAAACCAGATACAGCAATATTATAAATGTCACATATTGATTTTTTTGATGATGTTACATGTCAATGTCCCAGGTGATTCAGTTAAAACGTACACTGCTAGAATTTAATGCATCTAGTTTGGCCCAAAGAAAATGAATGAGAACCTAAAAGATGAATGACTGAGAGCACATTTTTTTCAGTTGTTTTGTCTTTTAAGTATTTTAAATGTATTGTTATAATCCCAAGATTCAGTATTGAAAAGAAAAGAATCTGAGGTGATAATTTAAGAAAATACTTATTCTGACTCACTTGGAATCAAGGTTTTATTTTAATTGTGGGGTTAAATTAAGACTCTTGAGTCTATATAATGTAAATATCAGTCAGATCAGATGTATTATTCATAATTATGTCTGTGTCCTAATGTCACTGCTTATATTGTCAGCATTAGTTACATTATTTGAAGTATGAACTCTGTGTGGTCCACTATGCTTTAAACACTTTTCTACCTTTCAGTGTCATATATATTTTTTCTATTTTGTGTACTAAAAGTAAGTGATGTACATTTCTGCTAAATAAAGCAGGTTTAAAAAAATGATCAATTGTCTTTGTCCCAGTGGGAGATATTCTTAGTAACTTGTAGATTACTACAGGGAGAAACACATTATTAATAGTATATATGGACTCTTAAAGTCTTTTAAATCAACACATGCTAGTATAAAAATGCACATTTTGTGAAAATTGAAGAGTTTTACATTTAATTTTGCTTTTACTGAGGACATTTTCTTTTAAAAACTCTGTACAGTGCATGCTTCAGATCAGTCTGTGATAATCTTAATGTAAGGTTTTGCATCAACTTGGTCAATATTCTCAGTGGACTGGCAGTAAAAATATAGTAATACCTTCATAATGAGATCTACTATTAGCAATCATTCATCTGATAGGACATTAACTTGCTTCTAATATAAGTAGATGCTGTGGGAAAGCTTGCATGCTTCTTCACTTGGTCTAGATCCCATACTGCCTAGTCACCTGACTTCCAGTTCTTTGGTCTTGAGCCAGTGGCTAGCTATATTGCCTGCCAATTCTGGGAGTCATCAGTTGCCCATAATCTTACCCACAGACCTTGTAGTCATCTGCTTCTGCAGTCAGATTGCTTCTGTTTAACATGCTGATTTTAGATCCATTAACCTGTAGCTCTGTGAGTCAGAAAAGCCTCCAGACTGACGTCTGATTCTTGGGCTAGTCCACCCCTACACTTGACTGTGTGAGTGATATACTTGTTACAGCTCTCTCTATATATATCATAAGGAATTCTGGTGGTGCTCCCAGGGAAATATTGACTGCTAGCCACAAGGTCAGCAGTTCAAATTCACCAACTGTGCCAAGTGAGAAAGGTAAAGATTTTTGCTTCCATAAGAATTCAAACCCTCAGCTGTGTATATGCTGCTGGTTTTATTTCTGGGTTTTCAGTTCCTTTTTTATTGGTCTGAGCATCTGTCATTATGCCAGTACTATCCTGTTTTGACTAGTGTGGCTGTGTAGTAGGTATTAAAGTCAAGTAAGCGAGGCTTCCAATTTTGTTCTTCTTCTTGAAGAGTTCTCTGCTAATTCTGGGCTTCTTCCTTCTCCATATGAAATTAGTGATCAGTTTTTCCAATTCTTTGAGGAAGCCTGCTGTTTGAATAGAAATAGCATTAAATTTATGGAGTGCCTTGGGTAAGATTGACATCTTTACTATATTGAGTCTTTCATTCCACAAGCATGGGATATTCCTCCATTTGCGAAGGTTGTTTTTTTTTTTTTTTTTCCTGTAGTAGGGTCTTGGAGTTTTCCTTGTGTAAGTCTTTTGTTTTTTCGGTTAAATATCTTCCTAGATATTTCAATTTTTTCTCAACCGTTGTGAAGAGTACTGCCATCTTGATCTCCTCTTCCATGTTTTTATCCAATGAATAGATGAACATATAGCAAATCAATAGACTTATGCTTGTTGATCCTATATCCTGCCATTCTTCCATATTCCTCTGTCACTCCTAGTACTTCTGTTGTGGAGCTTTGGGATTTTCAATGTACAGAATCATGTCATCAGCAAAAGCAATAGTTTCACCTCCTCCTCTCCCAGTTGGATACATTTCCTGTACTTCCATTGTTATCTAGGCACTAGAAGTGGGAACAAAGCGCATCCCAATCTGGTCCCCTTTCTCAGTGCAATTGTTTTCCTCTTTTATCTACTGACTATTATGTTTGCTGCTGGCTTTTCATAGATAGCTTTTATCAACTTGAAGAATTTTTCTTCCATTTCTATCTTATTGAGTGACAAGTAGGAATGGATGTTTGATGTTGTCAAATGCTTTTTCTGCATTTATTGATATTATGTGATTCTTATACTTTTTCTTTTCTTAAAATATAGATTTTATTGGGGGCTCTTATAGCTCTTACAACATTCAATACATCATTTGTATTAAGCACATGTTGCTGTATTCATTTCCAAATATTTTCTACTTCAGCCCTTGTTATAAGTTCCTCTTTCCCCTTTCCTCTAATTCTTTTTTTAAAATTCCAGCCACCCATATTTCTCCTCCCCCTCCTTCTCCCCATGAACCCCTAATAATTTGCAAGTTGTTATTACCTTTTCATATCATACACTCTCCAATGTGTTGCTTCACCCATCCCCCGGTTATCCACACCCCAGAGAGAAGGTCATATGTAGATCCCTGAAATTAGTCCCCCTTTTCTACTCCACCATCACTTCACCCTGTCAATATCACCAGCACTCCCCTCACTAGTCCCGAGGAATCATCTATCTCACTTTCCCATGTTTCCAACTCCAGTGTACGTTTTCTTATCAATGTGGTATATAATATTGATGGATTTTGAGATGTTAAACCATCCCTTCATCCCTGGGATTATACACTTTTGAAGTCTATTGACCAGTGTCTTGTTAAGGAATTTTGCATTTATGTTCATTTGAGATATTGGTCTGTAGTTCTCTATCCCTGTAGTATCCTTGCCCGTTTTGATACCAAAGTTATACTGGCTTCATACAATAGTTTGGGAGTTTGCCATCTGCTTCTATGCTTTGGAATAATCTGTGGCATAATGGTGTCAGTTCTTCCCTGTATGCTTGGTAGAACTCCCTTTTGAAACTGTCTGCTCTGGGAACTTTTTTGGCTGTTAGCTTCTTGATAACTATATCTATTTCTTCTTCATTTTTAATATATGCACTTCTTGATATCAAGTTACCCCTGTTATCTGTTTTTACAGTAGCCCATAAGTTTTGAAGCATTTTATTTTCATTGTCATTAGTTTCTAAAAACATCCTAACCTCTTCTCTAATCTGGGCCAGTACCAGATGTTGCAGAACATCATTATTCCACTGGCTTGATTGATGTTGGGTTTTGGGGTTGTAAGAAGAGTACTATCTCTCATTACCAGCAATTACCTTGGAAAAAATGTCTGAGTTACTTCCGAGCTGGTCTTTCAAATCATAGTATGTTTCCACTCAATGCTCTTTTTTTCTCATCAGTCAGAACCTGAGGCACAAATTTTCCAGTAATCTTCTTCCCAAATCTTCTGTTAAAATTCATTGAACTGACCTCCAAGATCGTCCAAAATAGCTTCCCAATATCTTTAATCACCTGCCATCAACCTTTGAGCACACGTGTATGACTTTTGTGGACATTATTGACCATTCAGGAGGTTGACAGATGTCAAGAACAAGGTTTGTCACCAACCAACATTTCACCTCTTTTGAAATGAAAACACTTTTACACTTGAGTTTTTCCCATAGTGCTGTTCTCATAATTTGTATTCAACCTTACAGCATTTTACATGGTACTTTTCCTGAGCAGGAAAAAGAATTCCACAGCTACATGCTGCTCTCTTAAACTAGTCACCCCCAATAACAAGGTTCTAGCATAACTGCTTTCACAAAAAAATTCACTGTAATCAGGACAGTGGTTCTCAACTTTCCTAATGCCACAACCCTTTAATACAGTTCCTCATGTTGTGGTGACCAGTTCCAACCATGAAATGATTTTCGTTCCTACTTCATAACTTTAATTTTGTTACTGTTATGAATTGGGCTACCCCTGTGAAAGGGTCTTTTGACCCTCACAGGGGTAACAACCCACAGGCTGAGAACTGCTGAGATAGAACCTTCCCAGGTGATCCCACTGGATGCACTAACTCAGGACAAGTTGCTCAATGGTTCCCTATTGGGAAAATATCAACCATGAAAGCTCAACTCAGTGGAACTTTTTTATGGGGTACTCCTTAGTATATCACTCCATTGTCTTCTTGCCTTCATTGTTTCTGCTGAGAAGTCTGAGTCTATTCTTATGTGTTTTCTATTGTAAGTAACTATCCTTGCTTTTTCCTATTTGAACTCAGGATTCTTTCCTTTTCTTGAAATTGCATAGTTTGACTACAATATGTTCTTCTTTGTGGTTCTCTCAATCACTTGAAAGGTTATTTTCTCCTCCTATGTTCTGTTGGGGATGTAATCTTCTATTCTTATATTATTTTCTCTACAGGCTTTTTGTTTCTTCCCCTTGAACCCAATGGGATGTAGATTATTTCTCTTGTTAGTGTCTCACACCTTCCTGAGACTTTTTTGATTTTTTCACTTTTTTATTGATTAATTTTGAATTTAATTTTAGTCAGGATGGTTGTCTGAGTAATTAATTTTTCTTTTCTTCCATTCTACTTCAAATCTTTTACTATTATGTCTAATTCAGTTAACCCAATGTTTGTCTTCTTGGATGTCTTTTTGTTTAAAGAGTTTTAGTTTTCATTTATTTCATTTTCTCTTGATTGATCCCACATCTCTTAAAAGGGCCCAAACATCCTTCTTTATAACTTTGTGTCTGGTAGTTTCATGACCTTTTCTTCAGAGTACTCCATTGGACCTTGGTGATTTTCATTAGTTAGTTTTAGATTTATTGAATTTTGTTTTCTGTGGTTGAATGCTGTTTCCTTGGGATTTTGGTACAACTCTTAGTGGTCATGTTGTGGTATTTAGTTCTGCTTAATAATGTTGGAGAGGTCTAATAGGAGCCGGAAAAAAACGTATCATAGTGAAATGGAAGAAAAGGGACTAATTGGGGTACATGGAGGGGAAGATGATTGACAATGGAAGAAAATTAATGATAGTAATAATAAGTAGCTTTCTGGAAAGGTTAAAACATTTATGAAAATATTGAAAAAAGGAATTTAAAAGGGTAATCAGAATTAATAAATTCCACTGATATATATCTCACAAGATAAAAGAGAGAAAGCAGAAAGCTATATTGGGTGGAATTGGAGGGAGACAAAAGAGATACACCCAGGGGTTGATACTTATTTCTATTGCTATGGAAACATGTATGTGTGCATGTCAGTTCACTTAGTGGGGAAAAGAACAAAGAGGGAGGTAAACAAAGCTTCTGTTTGGGTGGATGTATGGGAATCTAAAGGGCTTCCTATTATTTGCTGTGAGGAATGGATATTCAAGTAGTCATAGGAAGAAGTGGGAGAAGACCTTGACAATCTGAGAGTATTGTAATAGAACAAAAGTACCAAAACCAAAGAAAATAATAGAAAATAAAACCACCATTTTGGGTGTGAAACCTGTTTTTTGATAGTCTTATTTTACTAACACGTGTGCTATGTGGAGAAGGTGGGTAGGGGACTATGAAACAAAACAGGAAGGCGTAAGGGAAGGAGAAAACAAAACAAAAGAACCAAAAGTTAAGCTTTCCTGCTGATTATATCTGCATCAACTGCTCATACAGAACTATCTCTCAGAGGCCAGAGAAGTAAGAGGTTTGACTGGTTGGGTTGCTTCTGAGACCAGGACAATAATTGCCCCAAGCAAAATGGGACTCAAAGAAGCACAGAAGCGGTTTGAGGCTCTGGGCAGAGCCTCTGACCAATGGGGAAGATGAGTCTGTCTGCAGGCATTTCAGCTCTCTCACATTTTGCAATGTTGGGTCTACTTATCTTTATGTTGAGAGTCTCCAGGCAGGAAATGCAGGCTCGTTCTCCAGGTGGACCTTCTGTGGGTAGTTGTTGCTATCCCTTTGTTATCTGGCAGCCTGTTAGTTTGTTGTGCGTTTTGCTTTTGTTTTTGTATGTTTCTCTGTGCATGAGATCCAGATTAGGTAAATCAATAGGAACAGCAATTGGACTAATGGTTTCTTGGTTATATGACAAGGAGGTTGGGGGAATGGGGAGCTGATAAAATGAGTACGAGAAAGAAGAAAATGCTCTAAACTTGATTGTGATGATTATACCAGGCTTCTTGATATGACTGAATTATTGAATTGTGCTATGTGTGGTTTATGTGCCAAGAAAACTTCTAAAAATGATTACAGCTACAAAAACTTACTAAACATTTTACTTTGTAACATATGTGATCACTTTAATTTGGATGAGACTAGATAGCAACAGGTTTGTATTTGTGCTTTATTGCCATTCCTGTTCTTGTTTAATATTTGTATACTGTTGGTGTGTCGGTATAATCTCACCATATAGACGCTTATGATAGCTCAACAAATTTAGGGTTATTATTATTATAAAAAATTTAGGGTTTTTTCCATATTATTTAGAAATCAAGAAATATTTTAAATGTACCATGTAAACATTATTTTTGCTTAATTTTCAAATGATTTTTTAATCCTAAAATATAGACAATTATATAAATGATAAAAGTCTTGCATTAGAACTGACATGCCCCAAATAACAATAATAAAACTGGGAATGATGTGAACATTTCCTCTCTGTTGTTGTGTTTTAAAATAAGGATAAGAACTCATGATTATTATTTCATAATTATATTAATATATAATTATCTGGCATTGTTAAAGGCAACCTGACTTCTTAAGACTCATGATATAACATTATATCACAGAGAGAGAACCAAAAATTGAAGATAAAGGGAGAGAATCTGCAGAAGGTTTCGATTTAAGAATACCTTTACTTTGAATTTACAGTATATGAGAATATATGCATAATGTATATTTTCTCTTTACATTCTTCTATAGTTACCCATTCCTTCCCACCACACACTTACCTAAAAGTCACCTGACTTGGCCTCACTTCTCTTTTGCAATCATCAGACAGATGCTCAGATGCTGTTTCTTCTCTAGAGTCTATAACTGCCATCTTTCTTTGTGGGCTGTTATTTTTTATTACACATTCTCTGATACTCTAGGTAGAAGATATTGGGACAGATTAAAATTCCTTCTTAATCAGGCCCTGAAATATAAGGAGGTGGAAGAAACTTTCCTTCTTGTTATACTTCAGCTTCTACATAGAACTTAATTTATGAAGTGTAAGGGGAATTGTGAAAGCTGCCATGAATGAATGGCAAAAGTTAAAATTCTTGCCAACCATCAAAGCTCTGCAATTCATAGAGTTAAATCCTTTAAACAAGACGTCCAAAAGGATGAGGAAATAGAATCTGTAAAAACCTGGCTCAGATAGACCCTGCCATTAATGCCTGTGCACTTCACAATAATAGCCTATTTCGTCGTGAGTCTAAATTTCATACTGTATCTCACTTTTAAGAAAACCTCTCACATCACACACACACACACACACACACACAAAATAGTCTCCTTCCTAGACCTATCATAATTGTAACAGTCACATTTATGGGATTTAATAGAGAAAATGACAGGACAATTCAGACTCAGAAATGTTTAGGATACGATCTTCCATTCAGGAAAGTCTCTTCTCTGTGTAGGCACCCTTTTCTCTTTCTTTCTCATTCTAGCCTCTCAGCCATGAAAATCCTTGGACTCTTGCCTGCTTGAGCAAGTGTTGCAATGTTCCTTTTGTAATGCCTATAAATGCCAAAAGGGCACCCCACTCTGTCTCAGACTGAATGTTTTCAGGGTCAAGCCATGGAGCTTCACTGATGAAGTGCTTGGAGGCACCCACTCTATGAGCTGACCAGCTGGCCCCAAAGCACTCAGCGTTACTTCTTCCACGCTTAGAAAGTCCATTGTTCTGCTCTTGCCTGTGCTGATGGAGCCACTGCATCTGCCACCACCATGTCTCTACTACCATTTCCTTGCCACTTCTTTGGTGTTACTGACCTGTGTCCCCTGAATTAAAGAGTTTCATTACAGGGCTCTTGGGGTCAAAAGCCTATGCTCCAATCCTAGCTCTGCTTTCTTGATGGTCGCAAGGTCTTCTGTTTCTGTTTCTATGATGACTCATGGACCAATCCCCTCAACATTATCCCATGTACTTTATCTGCATAGTCCGACCCCAGTCATTTGGTGAGAGTTACAAAGACTACAGTTAGAAGGTCTATATTCGATAATTTATTGCATCCAATGGGCATTGCACAGATTTCATATTAGTTTTTATTGACTTACAGACTTCTCCCTCTTTGCACCTCCCACACTGTAGGTGTGTCTAATGAATATTATTGATATTCAATTCAGTCTTTCAGAAATAAGGGTGCTGTGGGGAAAGCTGACATTACCCTCTGCTATATAATGATATGCACAAATTGTGTGCAGATAGTAATTTGTTCATTTGTGATGAAAATTTCAAAATGAAAAATATCTACTGGACTTTAACAATGACTGTTTTCTAAACCATTCTAATTTCAAAAGATCTCTCATTGTACTGATTATGTTTTTCTTTTGACTGACATTATTTGAGTGTGTGAAATAAATCAGGTGGAAGAAACACTGATGCATTGTTGAAATATTTTTTGACAGGTTTTTAAGATTTTCAAGAATTGAGGTCATCTGAGTAGCTGACATTCCTATTAGTGAGCAAGAATTTCAAAAAATATCTCTCAGAAATTATTGTAATTATTTTTAGAAAGTGCTTCCTTTCTTATGAGAATTCTGTATTTCAAGTATGTATAAGTTCAGTGTTACCTTTCCATATACTCTTCTTGCCTTGCTATTTCTTCTTTTTATAGCTGGAGACTAACACTTTTATAATTTGGGGATCTTTATTTTTATCAAAATTGCAGAAAGATCTTTTCAATTTTTACAAAACTTAAGCTCATGTAAAAAAGCTTTCTTAGATCTCTTCCTGGTGCTTTATAAGAAGCCCTTATAAATCGTGGAAGAAGAGGGACTTAAAACATCTGTTGCCCTAGCATCAAAGTAATTTCCCATCTCATTTCTGAGTTTTTAAACAGTAGAAGCCAACACCTTTGTTTCTTAATGTGAGCAAGTGTTTGTGTTTACGATCCTTATCTGGTTCCACAAGTTTCTCTCTCATTGCCATTGAGTCAATTCTGACTCACAGTGACTCATAGGTCAGAGTAGAACTGTCCCTGTGGGTTTCCAAGGCTTTAACATTCTGCAGTAACAGATAGCCTCCTCTTTCTTTTGAGGAGAGAGGCTGGTTTTGCTGAACTTGCAGTTAACAGCTTAATGTGTGACCACTGTGTCACAATATCAGGAAAACCGAGACAAAGAACAGGAGTCTGATGTGAAAGAAGAATGGCCAGTGTTCACATTGGAGGGTTGACTCTCTTTCTCTGTCACATTCCATCCTTGGCACAATCCAAGTCTTGCCAAGTGATTTGCTTATTTTGTGGGAAACAGAAATTGAAAGAGACTGGCCTGAGTGAGAAGTCCCTCTACCTTGAAACTGTTCTTGAGTCTCAGACCACTTATAATTTTAACCCTGACATGTCATAGCTATAAAATCTAGACTAATGAGAAGATGTCATAACTTTCTTATGGGTACTCTACATGTAAGTGTGTCTCACATTGTAACTTTCTTTGTCTAGATAAAATATTATTTATCTTCAACATTTCTACATAAATTATTGCCATCTAGTCTTTTGATGCTAAAACTCAAGTTTCTTATTTTCCATTTTCTAATCACATTTTTTTTATTGGTACAAGTGGAAAATCCACTATTATAAGAGATATTTTTACCTACTCATCTCCATCTCTATCAACTTGAGAAAAGTGTAAAACTCATTATATTTTTTCAAAGGGTGTAATTTGGTTTTCTACATTCTATGATATAATGATCACTTGGTTTCAAAGTTTGTGGTTCTTGTGTTAAATTATGCTTTTAAATTTTTCTACAGCATTAATATTATGGCTTGTAATTTCATCTTTGAAACTTTGCTGTTCAAGCAGAGAGGACTTTCAAAATGTTCTTTTGTGTTTTACATAAGTGAAAATAATGATCTTGCAGGATACAGAGACTTGTTCAAGGTCACTTAGTTATGAAGTAGCTTTATAAAGCTCTCTTGGTTCTCCTCACTTCGACGTCTCCTCCAGAAGCTTCCTTTTACATAGCAAGAAATGCACATGAGTTAGAATTCATTCATCTTACTTTCCTGCTCTCATTTTTATCTTTCTTGGGCATATCATCGACCCTATGACTAGAAAAGCAGATACTTGAGAGTCAGATAAACTTAATTTAAATATTTGATAAAATTATCTCTTACTAACTTATAAATCTAGCACTGTGTGGTGGAATTTTCAAGTATTTAAAAATCTAAATGGCTTTAGGGGAAAGGTGGCAAGTACAAGCCAGTACTGAATTCTGAAATCATTGCTCCAAGTGTTCCTTTAAGCAGAGGGTCATTCTCAGTCAGGATGAACTTGAAGGCAGTGAGTGTGCTTTGTTGTAGTGGCATAGTGTGTTATGCGTTGGGTTGCTACCACCAGGTCAGCAATTGGAGACCATCAGCTGCTTCATGGGAAAAAGGTGAGATTTTTGACTCCTCTCAATATTTGCAGGCTTGAAACCCCACAGAGGCAGATCTTTTCTCTCCTGTCGTGGTACAGTGAGTGGGAGTTGACTCACTGGTAGTTGTTTTTTACGGGAACAAATTTCCATTTCAAGAAACAACACATAACTGTAAACCAAATGTAACTAAAGTATAAGAAAACAAATAATCTAGGTAAGAACAAAAAAATCAATACAACTTATATATGTGAAAAGTGAATAAATATCCATAAACTACTCTGAGGAAAAAAAGACAAACAAAGTACCAACACTCAATTGACATGTGATATCACTATATTTCATAAATTTTAAGGAGAAAATAATATCATAAACAATTTAAGGCAGTGAAGTCATTATTTTCACTAAATAAGCTTATGAAAACAAAACAAAAATTTTAAATAATATATAATCACTCTTCATTTATCAACATTAGGTTCCCAAGACCAAGCTATTATACAAAATGGAGTCTGAGTCTATCAGATTACAAAAGGAAGGATAACCTTATGATTGCATAACTGACAGATTACATCACTATACATCTGTAACACCACTGAGGACCATAGACTAGAAAATATTACCTGAAGTGTATCCAGTGTTACTCTTATCTTTAACCTGAGTACTCATTATTGTCAGATGTAGATCTGTAAAATAGTTGGATAGTAATTTTTTTTACTCTTGTTAGACAAATGTAAAATATCAGATGATAAGATAGTAAGAGTCCTCATTACCACATAAACCCAACGTAAAAACATCATTGAGTTGCCTCCGACTTATAGGGACCCTATAGTATGAAGTAGAACTGTCCCTGAGATATTTCTGTGATTGTAGAGCTTTACAGAAGCAGACAGTTGGTAGTTTTGAACCACCAAAAGTTGTAGTCAGTTAGCAGCTCAATGAGTAGACCACAGGTTATCAGAACTCCTCAGCAAATAAGAGGACTAGGGAAACATAAAATGGGGTAATATACCTACTTACCTAGTTTTTTTTAATCACATAAAGTGAAAGGAAATTTAGCATTAAAAATACAATCAACACATTTTACCACACACTATATAAAAAAAAGTAAGGGGAAAATTCATCTACAGCTCTTCAGATTAAAAAAAAACAAACATATTTATAATATAAACAGCTGTGAACTGAGAAATAAGTTGTTTATAGAAAACAAGCATGTACACTGCAACAGATAAGCACTCTCCATACACATAACCCAGGACAGGAAAACTGCTCAGGACCAATATTGAGAGTACTGATACCGTGAGGGCAGGGGGAGGTGGGGGGAAAAGGGGGAGAGAGGGGGAAAGCAAAGATGAACTTACAACCCCCCATCACACCTCCCCCACCAAAGGGAGATGAACAACAGAAACACAGGTGAAGGGAGACAGCAGATGGTGTAAAATATGAAAATAAAAATTTATAAATTATCAAGGGTTCGTGGTGGTGGTAGGATAGAAGAGGGAGAGAGAAAAAAGAGGAGCTAATACCAAGGGCTCAAGTAGAAAGAGAATGTTGGAAATGATGGCAACCTATGTAAAAATGTGCTTGAGGGCTGAGCCCCGGTGGTGTAGTGGTTGTGCGCGGGACTGCGGCCCACTGGGACGGAGGTTCAATTCCAGCAGTGGGGCTGGGCCTCCTACTCTCACCACCGGAGAGCAGTGATGCCCCCCCCAAAAAAACAAAAAAAAATGTGCTTGATACAACTGATGTATGGATTATTATAAGAGATATAAGAGTCCCCAATAAAATGATTTATCTTTAAAAAGAAAGGAAATAAGACAAAACTTAAGATATACCACTGCTAATAGTTTATTATTGTAACTTTTCTCTGAGAGTTCAAAAAAGACAGTAATGCCCCCTAACCAACACTGCTTTTCAATGAAGTTTGACTGTGTACCCGTCTTATCAGGGAAGAAAATAAATACATATGTAAGAAGACCACATGCATTGTCATGCAGCTGATTACAGCCCCTAATCGCCCGAGAGAGGCGTCAGTCTCTACAAAAGCAGCCAGCCTGATCTTTCTCTCATGGACTGACTCTCAGGTACGAACCACTGATGGAGCCAGTGCTCATCCAGGAGAGCCACTGACGGTTCCCTCTAAAGGTAAGAAGGGATAAACACATGTATAATTATTTATGTACAATATATTTTTATATGAGGGTCCTCAGTGGCCTAGTGGTTACGCATCATATTGCTAACCTCCAAGTCAGCAATATGAGCCACCCAGTACTCTGAAGGAGAAAGCTGTTCTACACCCGTAGAGAGCTACAGTCTCAGAGCTCACAGAAGCAGCTCTCCCTTGCCCTGTGGAATCACTGGGAGTCAGAATGGACTTGATGGCAATGCTCATGATACAGACAATCCAAATAATCCTGTCAATTACTAGAACTATAGGTGAATTCATGACATTGAACCTACATTTGCTGGAGTTGAGCTCATTATCCTAAGGTCAGCCACATTTATAGACCTAGGTATAATAAATAGAAAATTAAAGTAAAAAACAACATAACTCATTAGAGTGCAGCACGAAGTAGTTAGGAATAAATCTAATAAAACATCAAAGAACTATAATATTAAGAAAAAAATTCTTTCTGAACAATGTTAAAGAGGACTTAAATAACTGTCCCCAGTATTTGGAGTGCTGGACACAAAGACTAAAAGTCTATCAATGATTTAGAAACCAAACTCACTGCCACTGCCTAGATTCCAACCCATAGCAACACTGCTGGGCAGGGTTGGACTGTCCCTTGGGGCTGCTGAGGTTGGAGATAGTGATGGGAGTAGGAAGTGATCCTCACGATACTCCTGCAGTGTAGCTGTGGAGTCAGACCATGAACCTTTTAGCTAGCACCCCAGTGTGTAACCCCCATACCACCAGGAGTCGTTCTCTGTGAGCCAGGCATTCCACTCTGTGTTAGTCCGGGTAGACTAGAGGAACAAATTTCATAGACTCGCATATGGATATAAAGAAAGGGTTTATATACAAAAGGAATGGAACACTGAGAAAGCATCCCGACCCAGTCCAGTTCAAAGTCATAAGTCTGATATTAGCCCATATGCCCGATACCAGTCTATAATGTCTCCTTCTGATCCACGAAGTCACAGGTCAGTGGGTGCAGATTCCCGGCGCTGACAGGGGCCTCCCCATGGCTCCTTGCTTCCAGGGCTCAGGGTCTATCAACAGCATCCAGTGGTGGCAGACACAATGCATCGCTCACAGATGTCTCCATGTGGCCACCTCAGCTTCAGAGATCTGCCTCCATCAGGGCAAAACCGTGTGGTCTCCCCGCCAGCTCCTTCAGTTTCTCGGATGCTGCCATCTTGTCTTGTCCGTGATTCATTTTCTATCAGACTAACTCCCAACAACTGGGGAAGATAGCTTTTCATCTTCAAGAGGGAAATATCTCGGGATTTCCCAGAAGTGTCAGGAGAAAGCCATGCTCACATGGAGGCCTCATTGGCTACTCAATGACTATCTCCAGATTAACAGGCTAGACTCTACGCCTACATTTCAATCACAAAATTAACATAAGCACATGACTACCACACAGTCCTCCACTTATTTTTATGAGATCATTTGTATGGGCACCAGAGGTATGTTTAAGGATGGTCATGTCACAGCAATATTATTTTCTATAGCTCCAATAGCTCCAAATGAAGCCAGACTTCTATCAAGAGTTTCCTTAATAAATCCAATCGGAATATTCATGAATGAAATTATCTTTCACAGGGAGAAAGAACAAGGGACATCTATACTTGATTAACGAATTAATTTTACAGTCACAGTGCTGAGTGATAAGGATCATACATAAAACACGAACACTAACATTGGACATATTACTCTACTTAAATGTTTCAAAACCAGACAAAACTAATCTATGGAGTTAGAATTTGGAAAAGCAGGTGGAAGTTGTAATGGTGTGAGCACATGGAACTTAGGACAGTTGATTGAACATGCATTTTTCTGAATTTCACACACATGTGTGGTCGGTTGAGATAATCCTCACTCTTGGTGACATCACATGTGTAGAGTGGAACAACTTCGCAGGGTTTAAGAGTCAGAGGCTGTGGCCTTTCAGAAGCAGATGACCAGACAGGTCTTCTTCATCACCTCTAGGTGGGCTCAACAGGCCAACTGTCTGTGCCATCCAGGGTCTCCAGAAATTTTCTGTATGTGTACTATACAGTAATAAAATATTGACCAAAATTACATTTATGGCTAATGAGTGTCTTGTTAAAGGAGATAGACTATTCAACTGTAGCATCTTATTAACACTTAAGAATGTGAGCCTCCAGAGGACCAATGCACAGAGAGGATCAAATGGCCAACCTCACTATGAGACAGGACATCCATCACTGACCCATCCCCCTACAGGGGACCATGCTGGAGACAGAGTTTGGAAATTGCACCAGATCTAACCCCAGCACACTGAGGCCCAACACTAAGGGTGTGCAACAGCACGGCAAGGGGTGCAGAGCAAGGAAATCCCCAAGTAACACCAAAAATAGACTTGGGGACCATGGCATGGTCGCCCATCAGACTCGACCAGAAAACACCCCTAACGGTCCACAAACAGGCTTGGAGCTATTTACAAGTTTTTATTTTTCTTTTCTTTCTCGTCATTTTTTTTTTTTGCTGTTATTGCTTTCTTTTCTTTTCTTTTCTTTTGTTGTTTTGTTTTGCTCTGTCTTGTATTTGTGCATATTATTATCTTTGCCAGTCTATCTGGATAAGATAGGCTGATAAACTGGAGAAGAAAACAATGGCACTGAGGGTTCCTAGACATTAGATAATTTTTACAAGGTTTTTAATAATTTACTAGCAGAAATTAGATGAGGTCCAAGATTCTTGAAATTTTTTTAAAAAGTTGGGACATAAAAAAAACGAAAAGTAAAAAGAAAACACCCAAATCCAGGGCAGTGATGCGCCCCCCCCCCCAAAAAAAAAAAAAAGAAAAGTAAAAACAAAAAAAATTGGGACTTAATTCTTATATCATATCATGCCACAGTTCAATCACATCTAGAAGTATTGTATAATTGCTATCATAATCAGTTTCAAAACATTTTTTTTTTCCTTTTTGGACTCTGACCTCGGATCCTTTTTACCCCTCCCTCCATCAGCACAGTACTGCCTGCCCCTGCAAAGCAAACTAACAAATCCAAAACACTTTCTGTCCCTAACACTTCATCAATCCTGGGCTTCATATATTAAAAAACATATAACACAAATTCTAGATGGTGAACTCCAATGACAATACATCTGAGATAAACCTCAGTATGAACAGAGAGAAGAGAAAAACACAGTGTTGAAAACTGAGTCAAGTCTAACGTGCATCAGAGAAACACTTGCCAAAGGTTTTGACTGAACAAGTCCGATTGCTCTTATTGCTCTTTGATAGTTATCTATCCTAGGCACTTTGTTTAATTTTATGGATAGAAGGAAATTACCACAGGTTTATTACTATGTAGTTCCCACAAATGTATCTTGGACTCGCACTGTCATCCATAGGCTTCTGCAAAACAGATTATTTTGGTTTCAGCTCGGATCTATTCCCTGCTCCCACTTTGGATCACATGCTTTGAAATTCTCCAGTGATTGAAGTTGGGACCAAGTCCACATGGCGTGCTATTCCATGTGGACTTAGTTGACATTTCACTTAGGTGGATGCTTGTTTGGGAACAAGCCTTTAAGACCCCTGCCATGATTTTATCTGATAACCAGACACCATCTAATTTCTTCACCACATTTTGCTTTCGCTTCCATTTCTTCTCTGTTCTCTTCCTGAGGGTGATTATTGAGCAGAGAGAAAATATAAGAAATAATTGTTCTTAAATTGGATCTGAGAGTTAATGCAAGCCCCAAACCCATTTCTCGATCTATATTTTCTTTGTTTTATATCTGCCTTTGGCTCCCTTGACAAGGATCCATAGACCACATTATTAATTATGAGTATGTTTTACATGATATTTATTTGAGAATATATTTCCTTCAAAGGATGAATGGAACAAAATTAAGAGAAAATAGCTGATAGTAGTGCCATTTCAATATTTTTTATGTGTAGTTCTTTGAGTATGTTCCTGTAAGTAGTGTGGAAGAAGGTTGAATGCACTAAAAATGAAGGTAGTCAGTGATGGCCCCCCAAAAAACAAAACAAGAATGAAGGTAGAAGGGTAGAGGTTTGGGGATTGTATTGTAAACCTAGTTTTTATTCTGCTTTTATTATCCACTTTGAACAGCAGTTCTTAAATGTTTCTGCTCACTAATATATATTATATAGTATACATTATACACAGTATATGTTATATATATATACTTTGTTAGTAGAAACCAAGTCTAATTATGGCCATCTACAGAAAAATATGACTGTGGATTTAAAAAATATGTACCTTATATTCTCATATTTAATAAGTGTGAGAAAAAATATATACTGTAGAAATAATGTAAGTTTGATTTTATTTTGAATTCTGTAAGTCTATGGAAAACTTTCACATGCATTTCGTTTATAAGAAGCATTGTATGTGGGAGCAAAAGTCACAAGCTTATTTTTTCTAACAATATCTAGACTTTCCTTGATAAAGGTACTTTATTAAATGAGTAGAAAATTTCCAGTGAAAATGGACTAGTCCTGTGATCAGGAGGTGTCAATGGGATCTAGTATCAGACATCTAAGACTCAGAACAAAAACATACCCACTGTGATTGTATGGAGTGGGGGCGTGTGGAGCGGACATCCAAAGCCCATCTGAAGACATTTGGACATCCCCTCACAGAAGGTTCAAAAGGAAGAGATGAGCCAGTTAGGGTGGAGTATAGCAGCACTGATGAAATACATAACTTTTCTCTAGTTTTTTAATGCTCCCTTCCGCCCATTATCATGACCTCAACTCTACCTTACAAATCACATCAGACCAAAACATGTACGCTGCCACAGACAAGAGCCTGCAACACAGGGAATCCAGCATAGATAAACAAACCCTCTGGGCCAACAGTGAGAACAGAGATAGCAAGGAGGACTAGGGAAAAGTGGGGAGAGGAAGGGGGAATTGATCACAAGGGTCAACATATAATCCTCTCCCAGAGGGACGAACAGCAGAAAAGTGAACGCAGGGCAACAGAGAAGGATGCAAGCTATGAAAATAATAATCTGTAACGTATTGAGGCTTCCTGAGAGATGGAGTACAGGGGAGAGAGGGGGGAAATGAGCTGCTATCAAGGGCTCAAGTAGAGAGAAAATGCTTTGAAAGATGATGGCAGCATATGTGCAAATGTGCTTGGCACAATGGATGAATGTGTGTGTAGATTGTAGTGAGTTCTAAAGAAAATAGCTATTTTTTAATCCACATACACACGGAGGCACAGCATATTTGTTTAAATCGTCCCTGGGCTATTCTGTGGAGTCTCGGCATTCATTTGCACTCATTGAAAGCTATCTCCCTAGATGGGCACGGCCATCGCTGTCTTCACACACTCTCAAACCTGGCTATGGTTCTTGCTCCTCAAGAAAGTGTTTTAATCTATATCTACCAGGTTCACAAGCAAAAAACAAAAAACAAAAACCCAAAATGTGACAATGACCGGTTCCTGGTGGGGCAGTGGCCACACAGTGAGGTGCTAACCGCAAGGGCAGCAGTCGGAAACCACCACCTTTTCTCCGGGAAAGCTGGGCCTTTCTACTCCTATTTGAAGTTGCAGTCGCACGGACTCCCAGAGCAGGGCGTCTACGCCATCCTCCAGGGTCACCATGAGTGGGCATGGACGCCATGAGAGTGAGGGTTTTGTTTTTGTTTTTAAGCTCCTTTTACTGGTGCGTGCCACCTCCCTTCTGCCTCCCTGTAGCATGTAATTCTCAGAGTAGAACTGTGCTCTACACAGTGCTGACAGGCTGAGTTTGGGAAACAGTCTTTTCTTCAGAGTTTTCTTCCAAGGTGTCCCGAAGTGCCCTCGAACCTTCAACTTTTGGTTTAGCAGTCAGTCATCCCAATCATTTGTATCACCCGGCATGATTCACGTGAACATATATATTTTTCCTTCATAAAACAACAGACAGGGAAGTCAATTTTGTCATTCAAATAGTCCAGACTTAACCTATTCATCTTTTAAGTTTCTCCTTAATTACTTGTCTATCAATCTAGACAGAATTCACTCTGCAGCACCAAGAGCTCTCTCTGCACGCATGTATTTCTGGGACTCATAGACATCTTCAGCCTACTCCAGTGCATCTATTAGCTGGGGGGCGGGGAGTGGTGTTTGTGCCTGGTGTACATGAGTGTCCGTGAAAGGGAGGAAGTCTCTGAGGTAGGAGGAGTGGCTACTCTGATGCGCGCAGAATATAGATAAGAAGAACCTTAACCTAGTGTCACGTGGGAGGAAGAACGTTTCGGTTCCTTGCCTCGACCACAACCACAAGAGGACGCTAACCTGGGCAGTGGGCTCAACTCAGAGGGACTTGGAGCACAGGCTTGTGAAACAGACTGTGTTGTGAACCCAGCCTGCCGCTTCCCGGTCACACCCTTCTCCCACCCAACCACTGACAAGACATCCCCCAGGAGGGCAGGGACAGCAAAGACTGTGGCCCAGCATTCCTCTCCTGGACGTGGAAGTTATAAAAAGCAGTTAGAGAAGGCGAAATTCTGAGCAGCTCTTGTTAAAAGGGGAACCGCTGACTTCCTGTGAGCACATGTTCCTGTCTCACCCTCAATCTGGAGCAAGTGGGGGCTGTTTGGTTCATCACAGAGGAAGTACTCTTGAGTACTACTGAAGGAGCGCGTTGAAGAGTTTCGCGGTGTGTGTCAGGCAGATGTTCTGTAATGGGACAGAGGGCTGCTTTCCTCTGGCTAAGGGGGCTCTGCTGCTGATTTGCAAGGATCTGTGGTTCTGAAATATGAGAATGCAAGGTTCACAGCCCAGGCTGGAGAGCTGCACAGTAAGGATGGTGAAACCATTCGAGCATTTTAGGCTGAGCTCATTTCCGCCCACATCAGAAGCGACAAAGAAGTGTGTGGAGAGCTCCGTTTTAACCCTCCATTGCTTTTTCATGCCTCGTAGACTGAGATGCCACTTCCTAATACCCATGTTGATGGAGGACCAGAGGGACCTATGTTGACAAGGGACTTATCCTTGGAAGTTATTAGTCTTTCTGTCAGAGCATTTTCATGCTTCATGCTCACAGCCAAGTCCAGATCCAAGTTCACTCTCTGATCCTGTCCAAGAGTTTGTCATTAGACATCTTTTGAGTGCATGAATAAAAGAGGGTGTAAATACAGGGTGCAAAGAACAAAAGAAAGATGGACTAATCAACCCAAAGTTTATTAAGGGGACCACGATGAAAGAGCACAAAACGGAACATCCCCCCTACGCCACTCCCATTTCTCACAATCACGGGGCTTATTAGGGAAGTTCACATGGTACAAAATATCAAGGATAAAATTATTTTGTCTACAACACGTCTTCTCAGCCAGGCTGGCAGGCATATTTCTCTCTGATTCTTGGCTTCTCAGCCTAACAGTCTCTTGGCCAGTGCCTTGCTCAGTGGACCCTGCCATTCGGGGTCCTGGTCTGGACTCAGGTCCTTTACTCTGCCTCGTGATCTCAGTACTGGTGCCCCTGCTTCCTCTGCCACACTTCCACGGGACCTACTGGCAGCTCGTGACAGTGGTGGGATTCCTGTTCCTGCTTCTGAGATGGCTCGCTCTTGCACACGGAGTGGAAAGTTAAATTTACCAATCCGAGTGTAAGTGTTCCTACACCTTACTGACATATGCTTCAATCTGTTCACTGCATGGGACTTCCAAAGATTTTGGATGGGAGAACTGTATTAGACAATTTTACTGTGGTCCATGAAGTGAAGTACTAAGTCTTCTTAAAGAAAGAAAAATCTCTCTATTTCTTTTATTTCTTCTCAATATTTTCATATTGAGAAAGTTTAGGTGGGGTTTTACATTCCTGATCATCAATTTTGTTTTCAACAGTGTAAACTACATATCAGTAAACTACAACAGTGTAAACTACATATCAACTGTCTCAGTAGCTTACCCTCTCCCATCTCCTTTGATTTCTCTTCTAAAATGGAGTATTTATTGATGAGAGAAAATAGAAAAAAATTGGTGGTAAAGGAAAAAGGAATGAAGTATTTCCAAGATACAGAAATGGTATAGTTGGAACTGAGAGAATAGAAAATCTTTATATTTAACCATATTGGTTGTACTTTACAGATTTGACTAATTTAAGGTACTGATGAAAATATGATTTTTTTCACTCCTTTTCCACTGAAGACAGCTTTCAACTTCTTATTGAGATATTTTTTAGTATCTCATGCTTCTAGTTTTCACTATCAACCATGACATTTTCCCGCAGCGCTGTCTCTTATTCCTGAGTCATGATTACCATCTCCTCTCCCCCCCACCCCCAAGAACTCCACTCTATATCTTTTTTGGGTTTTGTTTTGTTTGGGGGGGCATCACTGCCCTCTGGTGGTCGTGGGCGCTACACAGTACTGCTTCTGAGAGCCGCCGCTGGATTTGAACCACCAAGCCCACGGGCCATAGTCCCGCACTCAATCACTTATGTCACCGGGGCCCAGCCCCCACTCTATATCTTTTGCAGATTGATTTATCAAAATGCATTCCAATGTATTCCCATCATCCTTAGAATGTTTCTTTGCACATGGGCTGCAACCAAGGTGATCTGTGTTGCAACCAAGTTTCTTAGTGGTCTGGGAGTGGCCCATCTCTCCAAATTAATTTTGTGCCTCCTCGGATTCTGCTAAATTGGACTACCAGCCACTCCTCACACAAGGAGTTTAATTGGAAATCTGTGAGCATACGTATCTGCTAGTGCTCTTTTTGAAATACAATTTATGCCTACCCCTCCCTGGTGTATTATCTGCTGTTCTGTGCACCTGTCCTACCTACTCAAGCATAGTTGATCACTTCCTTTTTTTAGCCCACAAGGTTACAACACTTTATCACACTGCATTTTGATTGTTTATAAGTCTGTTTTCATGTTCCAATCATGAACTCCTAGTAGGTAGGGGAGTTTCTTCTACTGATTCTTATGTTCTCAGTATTTATCATGAATGTTTGTTGTAGAATAAAAAAAATGAATTGGCTTCATATCAAAGAGTCTTGTCTTATGTAGTAACTTAGGACACCTTCTGTTGCAATTGTCACAAAAGTTGACCTAATTTAACTTAAACATGCTAATTGGTTAGCTGATGTAGTAAAAAATGCATAGCCATAACTAAACTTAACATTCAGAAATACCACAAAGATTTGGTTCATCATTGCCTTTGAGTTATTACGGCCCTTGATTTAGAATTTTTATGATAACAAGAGAAGGCTCAAACTGCCGGCTCATCTTCTATTTAATTTTCTGTACAGCGAGGAAAACAAAAAAAGTTAACCTCTCTTTCCCAGAAACACCACTTAAAGCCAGCAGACACACAGTGACTCTGACAAGGTCAAGTGTCTGGTGCAGCATCAGTTTGTCCAGCTGGGAAATATTCTCCTTGGTTTGCATAAAGCCACAGTTATGTGGTACCCCTCAGACCCCACTGGCCTGGGACTACAGGAACTGAGAGTGGCAGAGGAGGGTTTAAGGAATTGTTAGCTGGAGGATGAAATGAAGTGGGTTACAGAAATAATAGGAAACTTATAGGGTAGATCTTGTAAATTTATTTTATCTTGATACAAATTTGGGGGGTTGGGAGCTTTTTTGATTATTTGAGATTTAATACATATATCACACCATTCCTTAGTTCAATCACATCCAGCAGAATTGTACAGTTGTTACCTTAATCAGCTTCCAAAGATTTTTTCATGGACTCCTAAACATAGTCTCCCCTTCACTCTCCCTCCCCCCACCACCATGCCCTCCCAAACCCCATCATCCCTTATTCTACTTGCTTTCTCCATAGATTCATCAATTCTGGCTTTTATATACCAGAAAATGTATATATATATATATATATATATATATATATCACAACTTTAAGAGGATGATCCCCAATGACACAACACCTCTGTGTTAGTCCGGGCAGACTAGAGGAACAAATTTCATAGACACGCTTATAGGTATAAGGAAAAGGTTTATATACAAAAGGAACAGGACATTGAGCCCAGTTCAGTTCAAAGTCTTAAGTCCGATATTAACCCATATGCCCCAAAGCTGTCTATATAGTCTCCTTCCAACTCATGAAGTCACAAGTCAGTGGGTGCAGAATCCCGGCGCTGGCAGGGGTCTCCCCATGGCTCCTCGCTTCCAGGGCTCAGGGTTCATCAACAGCAAAAGCAACTCATCGCTGGCAGAGGTCTCCATGTGGCCACCCCAGCTTCAGAGGTCCGGCTCCATCATGTATGGTCTCTCTGCCGGCTCCTCCAGCTTCACGGACGCTTCCAGCTTGTCTTGTCCGTGATTCCTCATCTCTGGGACTAACTCAAAACAACTGGGGAAGATAGCATCCCATCTTCATGAGGGAAATATCGCGAGATTTCCCAGAAGTATCAGGAGAAAGCCATGCCCACATAGAGGCCTCATCGGGTACTCATTGACTATCTCCAGATTAACAGGTTAGACTCCACCCCTACATTTCAATCATAAAATTAACATAAGTACATGTCTACCACAACCTCTAAGCGTCACCCTAATATGAACAAATAGAAAACAAAGCAAACAAAAACAAACAGAACATACAGAAAACTTTGGATATCGTATCAGCTGCAGCAAGTGTTCTAGGGGGGACCAGCTGGAAAAGTTTTAACTATTTGAACTGTTAAGTAACCACTTTCCTTCTGTCTCTCAAGTGTGGACATAGGGAATGTACCAGAGGCTTGTTCCTAGGAAGTTCCACGAATGAATCCTGGGCTCCTCTGTCATGCATTGCCTTCTGCAAACCAGATCCTCACGCTTCAGGCTCTGACATGAATCCCTCCTTTGACTTTGGATTATATTATTGAGAATCCTTTGGTGACTGAAAAGTGTGTGCTTTTTCAATGTGGACTTTGTTGATATCTCACTTAGATAGTTGCCTATTTGGAGACAAGCCTTTAAGAGTCCCCAGGTCCCATTTTACCTAATAGCTGGGCACCCTCTAATTTCTTCAACACATTTTTCTATAGCACCTGTGGGAGCTTTGTGTTTTTTTAAAATCTTATTTCTAGTGGCCAGATCAGGCGATCTATCTGATGGTTTCAAAATCTGGTTTTAGTGTCTGAAAACTCTAAAACTGCTCATTTCAATAAAATGGAGTGACTTGGTTGCAAATATCTGTTGCTCTACAAGAAAAAGAAAGTGCCATCTCGGGAATAGTTTAGAGATTCACAGACTGATTGGAGAGATCGTGGCAAGGATTGCCTCTACTTCAAAGCATTAGAGAACTCTTTCCTAAGTTTCAAAGATTGGAACTCTGGTGGTGTAATGGGCTAAATGGTGGGTTGCTAATCACAAGGCCAGCAATTGAAAACCGCCAATATCTCTATTGATGAAAGATAAAGTTTCCAGCTCCCCTATTGATTTACAGCCTCCAAAATCCTTAGGGGCAGTTCTATTCTGCCCCAGTAGGGCCCTATGAGTCAGAATTGCCTCAATAGCAATAAGCTTGAGTTTTGAGAAGTTTTAAAGATATTTATGACCTTGGCTCTGATGTGTAAAACTGCTGTTCAAATGGATCAGGAGGATGGGGCCATTACCCAGTGCTGAGAGGAAAGGACTGCCTTGACAATGGACTGCCTTGAATTCCCACCAACTCCCCAAAATTGATGGTTCAGGGGTGATGAACCTCAGGGACAGGAGAATGAAGCTACCCAGGTTGAAGTGGTGGGATTGCCACTCAGGTTCGTATGTGGGCACCACCGAAAGCCAAGGTGTTCAGGTTTTCATAACCAGTTGGCTGAGACAGCATGACTTCAAACTACTAGAATACTGTCAAGTTACTGAGAAACTGAACCTGGAAGGTGATAACATCTTCCCAGAGAGCAGACAGGAAGTGAGCCTTCTCCCAGAGGTGGTGTCTGAAGTCAGACTTTAGAGCCTCCTAAGCCAAAAGAAAATGATTCTCCGTTCATTGTATCCAGCTACTTGTGATAATTCTATTGTAGCAGTACTAGGAAACTAAAACACTATCTAATGAATTATTCCAAAACAGACTTTTAAAATGTGTTATTATTTTATTTTATGGCTCTGAAGCTGATAATTTGCATAAGACCTGGTTGGTATGGCTCATCTTGCCCTGATAATTTGGGGTGACATGAATACCTAGAAACTGTGATGATTAAGGTAGGCTAAGCATTTTTTTTCTCTCCATCGTATGTGGGAACATAATGTCATAAGAAACCTCTGAGAAGGGAATGTATGCTAACATATATGAATGTGGAGATATTGGTGCTAAATTTCCTGAATGTGGGGGACCTGGAGCAGAATGCTGTCCTGGGCTTCTGAGTAACAGAGTGCATTTACGGGACAGTCTGAACCTGATTTCCTTCTTCATGTAGGACAGGGTATTCACCTTCCACAGTTTCAGCAAAGTGCCTGTGGGAAGGTGCTGACAGTTTAGCCCAGGGAGCTGATGCACTACATTGTCAGATCTTTGCCCTCTCATTCCCGGGGAACCAGCTGAAACACAGCATTCTTTAAGAGATCAGCTATACTCCCTATTCCTGGTTTATCTGCCCCTTTGTGCCACAGAATAATTGACTAAATATTAATATCTCTTTGTTTTCCTGTAGATAACAGTCAGCAGATCTTTTGCAGGGAACCTTGTCATGTAATGCAGGGTGCATGACAAGAGGGGTATACAAACCTGCCTTGAATAGAGAACTTGACCTTGGAGTCTCTTCCTCTGGATCTCCCTACACTCCAACTTTGTTTTTACTCTTTTTTAAAAATCTCTGCTATCCTTTTTAATTGTGATCATGCCCTTTTTGTCCCTGGTCTATTTGCTAGCTGGCTCTCACAATATTGGAGATGCGTGAACTATAATCCCTAGGTGTATAAAGGTGTATAAAGTCTTATAGTCCCTGAGCTAAGAATAGATTTAATTTTTTTTTGTGGGCATCACTGCCTCTGGTGGTCATGGGTGCTACCCAGTGCTGCTCTTGAAAGCCGCCACTGCATTTGAACCCCCAAGCCCACGGGCTGCAGTCCCATACTCAACCATTTACGTCACTGGGGCTCAGCCCTAGATTTAATGTTTTTAGTGATTAAAAAGCACACAAAACAAACTGTCATCAAGTAGATTTTGACTCATATGCAATCCATAAGACTGAGTACAACTGCCATCTTTGGCTTCTGAGATGATAACTGTTTACAAGTGTAGAAAGCCTTATCTTTGTCCCCTGAGGAGCAGTAGTGGTTTCAACCTTGCAGTTAGTAGCCCAATGCAAAACCCCATAAAACAGTATGTCATCAAAGCTCCGTGTTGAAATACGTGAGAGAATAGTATAATGATTAAAAACTGTCAAAACAAATTATTTTTATGTCTTGTGAAAATGTTATGAAATGATATGAAACACAAATTTTAATATCCCTAGATAAAAGTTTATTGGGACACATTTTTTTATTTTATCATTTTATTGGGCGCTCGTACATCGCTTTCCATCATACATAGTTCAATACTTAGTTACATACACGGTGCCAAGCACCCCCACTTGCCTGTCCTCATCGACATTCTCCCAACATCTGCCCCTCCACTTGGGCCCTTGACATGGGCTCCCCTTCTTTTCCCCTCCAACCTTTAACCCTCCCCCCCAGACCTCATTACTCTGCAATCATTATTGTTTTGTCCTATCTTACACTGCCCGACATCTCCCCCTGCCCACTTCTCCCTATGTCTGCCCTCCAGATAGGAGACAGTCTGCAGATGCCCATAGCTGGCTTCCTCCCTCCACTCCACCCTCCCTCCACCCATGCAGCAACTTCACTCCCACTGACCCTGAGGGGTCCTTTTACCCCGAGTTCCTCGTTTCCAGTTCTCACCTCCACCAGTGCAGCTGGAACTGCAGGGCAGATGTGGGGCTGTGATGGTTCGGGGGAGGAAACCTTCAGGAAATAGAGGAAGGTTTTATGCTTTATTGCTACCTCACTGGCCTATCTCTCCCCCGTGACTCCCCTGTAAGGGGATGTCCAGTTGCTTACAAGTGGGCTTTGGGTCCCCACCCTGATCTCCCCCTCATTCTTACTGATTTAATCCTTGTCCTTTGATGTTTGATGTCTGCTCCCTTCGACCCCTCGTGATCATGCAAGTTGGTGCACTTCTTCTATGTGGGCTTTGCTGTTTCTGTGCTGATGGCCACTTGTTCAACTTCTAGCCTTTAAGATCCCAGCTACTTTATTGTTTGGTGACTGGGCGCCATCAGTTTCCTCAGCTCTGTCTGCCTCTGCACCCTTTTGTCCTCAGTGATCATGACAGGACGGTGGGCACTTAATGATACGTTTTTGTTCTGGTCGCTCAGGCTGATGTGTTTCATCTATGGTAGGCCGCCTTGCACTGTTTCCTCATCCTCAGGCCTTTGAGGCCTCAGGCATTATGCCTTGATAGCCAGGTACCATTTGCCATCTTCACCACTCTTTCTCCTGTCCCCATTTGTCCTCATTGATCATCTCAGGAAAGTGCATAGACAGTAATATTGGTTTTTCCTTGTTTGATGCCTGAGGTCTGATCCTTTAGACTCCTCTTGGCCACACTGGCAGGTGTGCTTCTTCCGTGTGGACTTGGGTACTTCTTGGCTAGTTGGCTCTTTATCTTCAGGCTTTGAGACCCCAGACTGTGTATCTTTTGATATCTGGGTGCCATCTGTTTTCTTTACCACATTCACTTATTCACCTATTTGACTTCAGTGATCATATTGGGCCGCTGAGCATCATGGCCAGATTCATAGTACAAAATGTTGTTGCACTGAGGGAGTGACTGGGTGGGGGCCCATGGTGGGACACAGTTTTATACAGTTGTTTAAATATTATCTAGCTCTAAAACTGTAGATTTGAGCAGTTGCAACAAAGATGATATGGTCTGAAAAGCCTAACATATTTACTGTCTGGTACTTGACCCAAAAATGTGCTCGCTTTAATTTTACATGTCAGACTTTACTCCATCCCTTCACTCTTAATCCTCATTAGCAATAGATTATATAACTGCCACATTCATGTATTTGTTAGCCATTTGAGTGTCATCCTTTTTGAATTGTTTATTCATGTCTTTTGCCCATCTTTTGATTTGGTTACTACTATTGTTTTCTTATTGAGGTGTTATAGGATTCTATAGATTTAGTAATTAATCCTTTCTCTGTTATATCATTGCTAAATAATTTTTCCCCGTTTAGTGGGATCTCATTTTACTCTTTCAATAAAGTCTTTTGATGTGCATATATATTTTTAATAGGTCCCACTTATCTATTTTGTCTTCCCTGCTGTGTGTTTTTTGTTATATTTGGTAGTCTGTAGATGTCCTGCAATAGGGACCTTAAGGGTTTCAATTTACTCAGTGATGATCCTTCTACTCCTGGGGTTTACTTTGTTGTGTCTAATGCTTCTTAAGTTAGTTTTGTGGATGGGGTGAGGTATGGGTCCTGTTTCATTCTTTTGCAGATGGAGATCCAGTTTTTCTAGCAGCTTTGGTTGAACGGGGTATCCTTTAACCACTTAACATTTTATGTTCCTTTGTCAAAAATCTGTTGTCTCTAAGTGGATACTTTTATTTCTGGGTTTTCTACCATGCTCCATTCATCTATGTACCTATCATTATACCAGTCAGTCTCAGGCAGTTTTGATTACTGTGAGTGGTTAAAAGGTATTGAGGTCAGACTGTGCAAGATCTCTGTTATTTTTGAGACATTCTTTGCTTATCCTGGGTCTCTTCTCTTTCCAGAGGAAGCTGGTAATTTATTTTTTCATTTCCTTAAAGAATGATATTGGGAGTTGGATTGGAATTTCATTGTATTTGTAGATTTCTATAGGGAGTAACGACATTTTCACAAATGAATCTTCCTATCCAAGACCACGGGATATCTTACATTTATGTAGATCACTTTTGATTTCTTATAATAATGTTCTGTAGTTTTATTTGTACAAGTGTCTTGTTTTTGTGTTTTGTTTTGTTCTTTTGGAGGGGATATTACTGCCCTCTGGTGGGAGTGGGAGGTCCAGTCTTGCTCCTGGAGAGCTGCTGCTGGATTTGAACCACCAACCCAGTGGGGCCGCAGTCCTGCACTCAACCGCTACGCCACCAGGGCTTAACCCCAAGTATCTTGTTTTTTTTTGGTTAGGTTTATTTCTTGGTATTTCCTCTTTTGTGTGGCTAATTGTCAAATTTTATGTTCTTTTGTTCCTTTGTATTGTTTTGTTGATGTCTTTTTCTGTGTGCTCTTTGTAGGTACATAGGAATCCTACTGAATCTTACCCCTTAATCTTGTACACTGGTATTTTATCATATACCTCAATTGTTTCCAAGAGTCTTTTTGTGAAGTCCTTGGGGTTCTCTCTCTACAAAATCATATCATTTGCAAACAGCGAGAGCTTTACTTCTTCTTTGCATAATTGTATTACCTTGATTCCTTTTTATTGCCAATGTCGAATAAGAGTGATAAAGGGCACCTTACCTGGTTCCTATTTTCAGGGGAAACCTTTTCAGATTTTCCCCCTCGTGTATGATATCAGTGGTTGGTATTTCATGTATGGCCTTTATTAAGTTGAGATTCCCTTCCATTCCTATGTTGAGTTTTTTTTTTTAATTAGGGATGTGTGTTGAATATTGTCAAATGCTTTTTCTGCACTTAGTCATATGATCTTGTGGTCCTTGTTCTCTATCTTCGATATGTGGTGGATTACATTGATTGTTTTCTGAAAATCAAACTATCTTTGCATCACTGGTATGAATCCCACTTGTTCATGATGAATTATTTTTTTTTTTGATATGTTGTTGGTCCGGATTTTGTTGAGAATTTTTGCATTTATATTCATGAGGGATATGGGTCTGTAGTTTTTAGTATTTGTGGGGTCTTTGCCTGATTTTGGATTTAGGGTTGAAAGTTGGCTTCATAGAATGAATTTGAAAGTTTGCTGTCACTATCTGTTTTCTGGAATATTCTGAATATTCTGTGTAGAATTTCTGACAGCTCTTCACCGAATACTTGGTAGAATATCCCTGGTCCTAGGTTTTTCTTGGCTGGAAGTTTATTGATGACCTTCTCTATTTCATTGTTTGTTATTTGTATATTCATATGTTTTACATCTGTCTTTGCTAATATGGGTATATAGTGTATTTCTAGGTATTTTTCCATTTCCTCTACTGTATAAAACTTGTTGAGCTATAGTCTTTCATGCTACTATGTTTCATTTGGATCTGTTGTGATGTTACCGTTTTCATCTCTAACTCTCGATATTTACATTTTCCTTTCGTTTGTTAAAGTCGTTAGCAGTTTGCCAACTTTGCTTCCTTTCCAAAAAACAAACTACTTGTCTAGTTAAATTATCCCATGGCATTCTTCCTTTTCAGTTTATTTATTCTACTATAATTTCTTTTCTTCCGTTGTTGCAGGGTTTATATTATTGTGCTTGTTTCCACTGTTGGAGGTGTTATGTTAAGTTGATTTTCAATTTTTTCCCCCTTTTCATGTACCTGTGATTGATATAACTCTGATAACTGCTTTTGCCATGTCCTAAAGATATGATGTGCTATTATAATCATTTGAAATAGTTTATTAACTCTATTATTATTTGATCTATTACCCAGTCCTTTTTAAGTAGTATATTATTCAGTTTCCATGTATTTTTCTTTATCTTTCTGTTCTTTCTATTGTACATTCCAAGTTTCACAACACTGTGATGTGAGAAACCACATGGTAGGATCTCAGTCTTTTTAAGTTTATTGAGAATTACCTTGTGGCCTAATGTGTTATTTATTCTAATATTTATTATAAAATATGTGCTCTGTGTGCTGGAGAAGAATATAAGCTGTACTGTTTTGGGTGGAGTGTTCTGTCTATATCTAGAAGGCTAACCTGTTTTGTTTTATGTTGTTTAGCTCTTCTGTTTCTTTATTGAGTTTCTTTCCTGGTCATGTGTAGTTCCTTGAGAAAGATGTGTTAAAGTCTCATAATATTGTAGTAGACCTATTATGTATGTTTTCAACTCTGTGAGAATTTGACATGTATTTTGAGGGTCTGTTGCTATGTGTCTGTTTATGTATGTTTATTAAGGTTATATGCTTCTTTTGTATTGTTCATTTAATCATTATTTAGTGTCTACTTTTATCTCTCCATATGTTATTCATCTTAAAGTCTATTTCATCAGACTAATATTGCTGTTCCTACTTTCTTATGGTTGCCTTTGGTCTTGTAGGTTTTTTTTTTTTTTTTTTTTTGCCATTCTTTGATTTTTAGTGTTGTTTTTGCCTTTGAGTTTTAGGTGTGTTTCTTGTAGGAAACATATGGAAGAGTTTTGTTTACTAATCCAGTCTGCTACTCTTTGCCTTTTGATTCTTGTATTTCATTCGGTGACATGAAATGTCACTATTAATATATACATATGTTACTGCTATTTTGCTGTGTTTTTGTTTGGATCCTGTTTACTTTTTTTTGTTTGGTAGTTGAATTGATGCTCCCTCTTGTATTTCTGTGCTTTTCTGAGTGCTACTCTCATCATTTTGGATTTTAGGTGGGGTTGGTCTACCTAATGCTCTCAGTTTTGTCGGCTGTTTTGATTCTCTGTCTACAGTAATCTGATTAAGATAGTCTGTAATGCTGGTCTTAGTTTTAAGAATTCATTTTCTTTTTCTGGAAATACCTTTGTTTCTCCCTCATGTTTGAGGGATCATTTTGTTGGAGGTTTTTTCTTACAGAGTTTTATATATGCTACATTGTTGTCTTCTTGCCTCCATCCTTTCTGCTGAGAAGGCTGAGCTTCTTTTCAGAGATCCTTTGCAAATGTCCGTTCTTTTTTTGTCTGTCTGTGAGATTGTGTTTTTTTTTTTTTTTGAAATTGAAGTTATGCTATGATGTATTTATTTTGCAATCTATCCTAAATGGAGTCCTCTCATCTTCTTGGACAGTTATTTTCTTGTATATTGTGATGTTGGGGGAAATTTCCAACTCTTATCGTGTACTATTTCCTTTGTAGATTTTTGTTTCTCTCTTCTTCTTCTGGAATTCCAATGAGAAATGCAGCTTGGTTTTCTTGATAGCATCCTTCATCATTCTTATACTTTGCTTTGGTTTCTTTTGTTGTTGATTATTTCTCTTATTGATAGTGGTTGGAATGTTTATCTTACAGTTATTGATTCCAGTTTCCTCTTCTTCCATTCTGCTCAGGTTATTTCACTATGTTGTTTAGTTCTGTTATCTCACTCTTTGTCTTCTGAGATTCCTTTTGGTCTAACAATTTTAGTTTGTCCCTTACTTACATTGATCTCATGAGTGCACCCTTCTCTTGAAAGGACCTGACCATCCTCCTCCTCAATTCTGAATCTCTTAATTTCATGACCCCTTTTTCAGAGTACTCCAGTCGCGTTTTTGTGACTTTGGGTTGTGTTTCTTTTTCTTGCTTGTTTCTTTGTTTACTGTGCTTGACTCGTATTTCCTTAGCATTATGATACAGCAGTTATTGTGGTGTGAGCTGCTGTGCATGAAGAGGTAGTTGGCTCTGTTCAAGGATGTACTAGAGGCCTAACACGGGCTGGAAAATATACTGGAGAAAAAGGGAGAGAGATTGTAAGTGGGCCAGGTAAGTGCAAGAGTAGTGAGAATAAAATAAAATGAATGATAGTAATGAGAAGCGGCTATATAGATAGGAAGACAAATGTGTAATAATAATAATGGAGAAATACATGTTTAGAGGGATAATCAGAATTAATAAATGCCACCAAAAGATATTTCATGAAGCAAAAGAGAGAGAGAAGAACAGAAAGCGATAGTGCGTCATTGTGCAAGGAAACAAGGAACAGAAGAGACAAAGTTTCAGGTGTGGCCAATAATTTCTGTTGCTCCAACAGTGTGAACATGGAGCTTTCAGAGAACTCAGAGGCGAGGGGGAAAAGTCCTTATCTGTGTGGCTGGCTGGGATCTAAGGCTTCACCTTGTTTTCCCTGGGAGAGGGGTGGATTTTCTGGAGCTGGGCTGCCAGGGAAGCAAAAGATGGAGACGGGAAGAAGTCCAAGAATGTAATGAGTATTATGTAAAAGAAAAAGGCAAACACTAAAGCAAACACTATGAAGTAGAAGGTGCACGCTGAGGTGGAGAATCCCGCTCTTTACGGGCGTTATTTTGTGAACTTGTGTGCTTCCTAGCGTAGGCGGGGCCAGTGCGGTGGGAAGGCCGTCGACAACCGAACAAGGAGGAAGAGCAGCTAAAAGTGAAAGGTTAAGCTTAGGATCGTGTCTCCACCACGCTGTCTCCGCCGAGCTATTCCCTAGAGGCCAGCAAGGTAAGAGGTTTGACTGGTTGAGTTGCTTCAGGTTCCAGGAAAAACCAACTGTGCTTGGAGAACCCGGCCGGATCCACAGAGGCCGTTGTGCCTCTGGTCACTGGGAAGGGAAATCTGTCAGCGGGCGTTGCTGCCAGCCCCCTCCCCACCCGCTTCCTTGTACGCAACTGGTCTCCTGAGCTGGATGTGGCTGTTCTCGCTGCCAGGAAGGTGCAGGACATCTGTCCAAGGGGGACCTTCTCTGGTTTTCCCTGAGGGTATTTTCCTTTGCTTGTGATTTGGCCGCCATCTTCAAAACTCTCCCGCGTAGTGTTATCAGGGTTATGCATTAGGCTGCGATCCTCATGGTCGGCTGTTCAAAACCACGAGCATCTCCTCCCGAGAAAGCCTGTGCGCTCTCCTCCTGCAAACTGTTACTGCAGTCTCAGAAGAAAACACTGCGGTTGCTAGGCGTCAGCATTGAGTCAACGGCAGCGAGTTCAATTTGGTTATAGTATAATTATGACAAATGTTTTCGATGTTGAAAATTCCTTTTTTTGTTGTTGAGGAAATTGCTGATGATCCAATAGCAGTTCCATTGATTTTCTAGTTCATGACTGCTGTGAATTGCATGGTTTCCTCAGCAAAAATATATGTTAGAGTCCTAATCCACATACCTGTGGGTTGATGCAGTGACTGTGACAATGGACTCAAACAGAGCAGTGTTTGGGGGGGATGGGGCAAGACTTTATGTTCTGTGATGGATAGGGTTTAAGTGAGTCAGAACTCTATCTTTCCTTGATCTAGCCTCAGAACAGAAGATGGGGGAAAAAAAATCTGCCTAGTAACCCTAACAGAGTCCATGTGTGCTAGCCTCTTTGCCTGAAAATAAGACACACCCATAAAATAAGTCAAAGCAGGATTTCTAAGCAATGGCGCAACATAAGCCCTACCCCCAAAATAAGATCTCGCGATGGGCGTGACTATGCAGCGTAGGAGCCCAGAGCGATCACCAAGACAACAGCCCCATCATGACAGCTGATGTCTCAGAGGTGGCTGGAGAGGTGTGGGCAGCTCCATCCACAAGGCCGCTCCCGCTGTCAGGTCCCGGCCATCTTGTGGGTGCTGCCAGCTGAGGCATTGAGGGGGCCATAGAAAATGGAAGTGAGGAGCAGGACGCTTTACTTCAGGTACTCTGTGTCCACAGGGGGAAGAAATCAGGCTGTGGCTGCCATTTGACTCTGCACTATGGGTCAATTTCCAGAAGAAGACGACTTAACTATATTTGACTAGATGTAGGTTGCTGTAATATACTTAATGAAAATAAGACATCCCCTGAAAATAAGCCACAGTGTGTCTTCTTCAGGAAAAAGAAATATAAGATAGTGTCTTATTTTCAGGGAAACAGGGGACTAAACTTTTAACCGCTGTCGTCAAGTAGTGTTAGACTCGTAGGGACCCTATAAGACAGAACAGACGTTCCTTATCAGATTTTCAAGTTTGTTATCTCTACAGAGCAGATCTTTGTTCCCTGGAGGCCCTGGTGGATTGGAGGTATCAGCCTTTCGGGTTAGCAACCGAGCCGTTTAAATCCATCCAGTGGCACGACTGAAGAAATACCTGGTTGTTACTTGCTCCATTCCTTGAAAACCCTTTGAAATTCAGCCTCATTCTGCAACACATGAGGTCACCATGAGTTGGACAGAAGCAATGAGAATGAGTTTGTTGTTGGAAATGACCCTAACAGTCCATCTGAGACAATTTGTTACTACAGTAGGCAGACGTCCATTGATTTCAAACACCGGGTCATCCACTAGCCGCTTTGGGTAGAAGTTTCTCAAGGCACTAACCTATATCTAAGTATGCTTATGAAGTTGTTAAGTATCAGATTGGAAAAGATAAACTTGCAAACTTTTGAAACTTTAGTTGTAAAAAAGCTTCAATACAGATTAAAATATTTTTGAAATTGGATTGGATTCTTATAGGTTAAAAATTGCTTTTTTAATTTTGTCATTTTTTTTCAGTTAAGAAACCATCTGAAATAATCTAATGTATGAGAGGTCTCCTTTAAAGAAGGTAAAGCTCCTCTGAAATAAATAGGATATAAGTGGTCAAAGAGGCAGTGAGTTATTAAGTGGACAAACCAAGAATACATATAAGGTATTCTGGTTTCTGGATCAATGCACAGATAAGAGGCTTCATTATCTTATGACTTAGCATTTTTTGAGCTGATTTCTTGTATAGGATATCATGCTAGCTGTTTAGCAAGTCATTTTATTTAACTCACTTTGGAATTCTATATTGTCCACTGTTTTATATTTGAGGAAACTAAAATCCTGAAGATATTTTATAAGGTTTTAAAACTTAGTGGCAGTGGTTGCATTTTTAGTGAGGCAAGCTGATCCCAAAGGGTAAATAACTTCTATATATTATGAATGTTCTGTCTATCCACCATAATTTTTATGTGCTAAAAGTTTTTAAAATCATTTTCGTGGTGGCTGTCACAGCTCTTATCACAATCCATCCATCCATCCATTGTGTCAAGCACACTTGATAATCTTTAAAGTATTGTTTTTGTCATGTATTATACCAATCAGTCTCTCCCTTCACCCACTTTTCTGTTGTTCATCCCCCTGGTAGGGGGGTATATGCTGATCATCGTAATTGGTTCCTCCTTTCTTCCCCCGCCATCTCCTTCTACTCCTGGTATTGCTACTCTTATTATTGATCACAAGGGGGTTATCTGTTCTGGATTCCCTGTATTTTGAACTCTTATCTGTAGCAGTGTACATGCTCTGGTCTAGCCAGAATTGTAAAGTAGAATTGGGGTCATGAAAGTGGAGGGGAGAAGCATTAAAGGACAAGAAGAAAGTTGTATGTTTTGTTGGTGCTATGCTGCTCCCTGACTGGCTTTTCTCTTCCTTGTGACCCTTCTGTGAGGTGATGTCCAGTGGTCTACGGATTGGCTTTGGGGCTCCACTCTGCCCTTCCCCTCATCCACAATAAGATTTTTTTGTTCTGGGTCTTTGATGCCTGGTACCTTATTCCATGGACTCCTCGTTTGCTAAATTTTTATATGCTAAAGTTCCCTGTTTGAATCATAACAATAGCATAGTTGAAAAGAAGGGGGATTCCAGAACACTTAATTGTATCCTATGGAGCCAGTTCACAAATGAGGAATAGTCATTCCAGCCGGACAAGGCAATGCTGCATGATCTCCATGTGTCAATGTTCTGTCCTTTCACCATACTCATTCAGTTTCCTGAATGACTGTTCTAAGAGTCCAGACCATGTGAAGAAGAACACATCAGGAATACAACCCAGGAAAGGTTTATCAACCATATGCTACATCTGATGACATTACCTTGCCTGTTGAAAGCCAAGAAAACTTGAAGCATTTACTGATGATCAAGATTTTAGCTGTCAGTGTGTATTGCAACTGACTATTAAGAAAGCTAAAATCTTCGCAGCTAGACAAATAAACAGCATATTAATAAATGCAGAAAAGGATTTCATTTGACTTGGCTCCTCCATCAGCATTCAGTGAAGCAGCATTCAAGAACGCAAGTCACCTAGAGTATTGGTCAAGTCTGCTGCATAAAGTGTCCCAAAACAAAGTTGCATTCAAGGGGCTAAGATGAGCCTGATTCCATTCATGCTATTTTCAGCTGCCTCATCTGCATGTGAAAGCTGAAAAATGAATAAGAAAGACCAGAGAAGATTGAAATGTTTAAAATATAGTGTTGGAAAATAAAATTGAAAGTATGTAGGTTGCAAGAAGAACAAACTTATCTGTCTTTGAAGAAGTATTGACAGAAGGCTCCTTAGAAGGGAAAATGGTGGCTGAGCCCTGGTGGCGTAGTGGTTGTCCGCGGGACTGCGGCCCACTGGGATGGAGGTTCGATTCCAGCTCCACGGAGCAAAGGCTGGGCCTTGTACTCCCACCACCTGAGGGCAGTGATGCCCCCCCCAAAAAAAAACAACAAGAAGAAAAACCCAAAACAAAACAAAAAAAAAAGGGAAATCGGTGAGACTTTGTTTCATGCACTTTAAATATGTTACCAAATGAGCTCGGCTTTTGAAGAAGAACATCATGCTTGGTCAAGTAGAAGATAGTGAAAAATAGCAAGGGGTAGGCCAGGTGAGAGCTCCTAGAGGTTGCAACAATGGGTTCAGGCACAAAAATTGTGAGGCAGATGCAGGATAGGGCAGTGCTTCCTTCTGTTGTGAAAGAGTGATATTAGTCAAAGCTCCAAGGCATCTAACAGCAACAACAAGGACAACAAACAACAACAATAGCAACAAAGTTTCCACAAATAAAATAAAGAAATTCATCTCTTTGTATATTAGTTATTTAATAGCCTACCCATTTATACCATCATTCTCATCCTAGCTATGAGATAAGTAGGCTTGTTCTAGAATGCAGGCATGGTTATTTTCATCCGTGACTCAAGGGTAGGAAAGACAAGCAGTGCTCTTGATTTTAGGGAGTGTGCATTTAAGTAGGGAGGACCAGTGAAACAGTAATGCATAAAGGGAAAAATGAAAATATGATAATTAATGAACAGTAGTATGAAGGGAAGGAGAAGAGAGAGAAGGAGAATGAAGGATTGTCAGGGAAAGCCTGTCTAGTAATCAGCATATGCAATTACCATGATGAGATCAAGAGAAGCTTGAGCAAAGCATGGAGTGCAAAGAGACTCTGGTGCCTGATACCTGATCCCTTCAAAACCTCGTGGTCACACAGTCTGGTATGCTTCTTCCATGTGGCCTTCATTGCTTCTGAGCTAGATGGCTGCTTGTTTACTTTCAAGCCTTTAAGACCCCAAATGAGATATCTTTTGATAGCTGGGCACCATCAGCTTACTTCACCACATTTACTTATGCATACATTTGTCATCAGCTATCATATCAGGAAGTTGGGAACACAATGGGAGGAGACGAGTCAGTCAAGGTACAGCATGGCAGCAATGAAATACACAACTTTCTTCTAGTTCTTAAATGCTTCCTCCCACTCACTATCCTGATACCAATTCTGCCTTACAAATCCAGCAAGACCAGGGGATATACACTGATATGGATAGGAACTGAAAACACAGGGTATCCAGGAGAGATGATCCCTTCAGGACCAGTGGAAGAGGGGTGACACCAGGAGGATGGAAGGAGGGTGAAGTAGAAAGGGGGAACTGATTATAGGGATCTGCAGATAGCCTCCTCCCTGGGGTACAGACAACAGGGAAGTGGGTGAAGGGACACACCGGACAGTGGGTGATATGACAAAATAATGATAATTTATAAATTATTAAGGGTTCATGGGGGAGGGGGAGTAGGGAGAGAGGGGAAATATGGGGAGTGATACCGGGGGCTTAAGTGGAAGGAGAATGTTTTGAGAATGATGATGGCAACAAATATGCAAATGTGAATTGCATACAATTGATATATGTATTGATCATGATGAGTTGGATGAGCTCCCAATAAAATGATTTTAAAATGAAAGAAAGATATCTAACATAAGAAATAAACAGCTAACTAATCTATAACACATCAAAAAATTAAAAAAGTGAGACCCTGGATTGTGCAAAGTGTTAATGCTCTTTAAAGGTTCCAGGTGTGCATTCACAGTGAGATGTCTTGAAAGAGGGGTCTGGAAATTTATTTTTGAAAAATCAGCCATTGAAAATCCCCCCCTTTTTATCATGATCAATGGATTTATTAAGCATGTTAACTTTTTAAAAAATTATTTTATTGGGAGCTCATACAACTCTTATCACAATCCATTCATCCATCCATTGTATTTCAAGCACATGTGTACATTTGTTGCCATCATCATTCTCAAAATATTTGCTTTCTACTTAAGTCCTTGGTATTAATTCCTCATTTTCCCCAATCTCTTCCTGCTCTCCTCTCCCTCATAAACCTTTGATAATGTATAAATTATTATTATTATTTTGTCATATATTATCTGATGTTTCCCTTCACCCACTTCTTTGTTGACCATACCCCAAGGAGGAAGTTATATGTAGAGCCTTGTAATTGGTTCCCATTTTCTACTCCCTCATCCCTCCATCTTCCTGGTATCTCCACTCTCATCCCCCATCCTGAAGGGATCATCTGTTCTGGTTTCCCTATGTTTCCGGTTTCTTTCCGGGTTTGTAAGATAGAATTGGGATCATGATAATGGGGGTGTGGGTGGGGCAAGGAAACATTGAAGAACTAGAGGAAAGTTGTGTGTTTCATCATTGCTACACTGCACCCTGACCCTTCTACCCATGCTGACACTATCAGTCCTTCCCCCAGCGCTCTCTATTTTTCAGCCAGGTTCAATATGTTATTGCAAGCAACACAGAGACCTTCCAGATCATACTCACGATTATGTAGCTTATTAAGGGAAATAACGGCTACTGTTCATGTGATAAGTGCTCAGAAGACAGTTGTTCACACAGGACCAACTTGTTCTGCCATATCCATATGCTGGCTTCTCTCTGACCTTCAGTCTCTTGACCTGGTCTCGGTGTTGCTCAGGTATTATAACAAAACTTGGTTTGGATTGCCAAAAAATGCACATAATTCTCAGTCTGAAGACACTCCTCCTTAGCTCTATGAATTAATAAACTGAGCTCCCACATCTTAAGTGCCTGGAGCGGCGTCCTGTCCCAAAGGTATTCAGCGTTGCTTGCTCTGTGTGCTGCAAGGTCCACTGCTCTGTTGTTTTCATGGTCTAGCTCTTGGTTCTTCTGTGGCTGCTCCTGTGGTGACAATGTCATCCCCTGCATCGATGGGGCCCATTGCACGGGATGACAGGGGGAGGACAGTTGTGCTCTGACCTACATAGTGTTTTCAGGCGTAGGGAGTAAGCCTATGGCGGCTGTTGCTTTTTCATTCTTATATTAAAATGAAAGTAACAAGAAATTGCCCTGCATGGTGAAAGATGAGAGTAAGGCAAAGAGGAGACTAGAATTTACATGGGTTGGCAGACTCTGATGAGAGTTGTGGACGATATTTGAATTGCAAATAGAACATTTCAAACATATTTTATGCAGAGGCCTACCCATGGCCTTACATTCTATGAAGTTCCCTATTGCTGCTCTATGGAGAATGGCTTTGATAAAAACGGAGGAGGGAGCCCACAGACAGGTTAGGAGGTTGTGCCAGTGCTCAGGGAAGAAAGAACAGCGTTGAGTGCCAGAGCAAATGGCGAGCAGACAGGTAATGGGATGAGTGCAGAGTGTAGAGATAGAATGGAGAGGATTGGAGAGATGATGGTGCGGGCAAATGAGCACTTGAGAGGATTCCAGGGTGGCTTCATAATTTCTGATTTGAGTAATTTGTGGCACTTTTTCTTAAACTGGAGAAGCCTGCTGGGACTGGGGAGCTGGTTGATGAAAGGGAAGATCAGTAATTCAGGCTATGAAGTGGTTGTCTGGGAAACATGTAAGTTGAGTCGTCCTTGTGGTTGTTAAGTGCTGTCAAGTTGGTTCCCATCCATGGCGACCAGATGTAGAACAGAACGAGACGTGGCCCAGTCCTCCACCATCCTCACATGTGTCCTGAGGCTCAAGTCCACTGTTTCAGCCTCTGCCTCAGTCTGTATTGTAAAGAAACTGCTGATGTTTTGCTGCCCCTCTACTTTACCCAATATAGGGTCTTTCTCCAGGGTCCGGTCTCCCCTGACAACATTTACAGAGTACTTATCATTGTGGGCAATAAGAAATGATAAGGTTTAGGCGGAGAAGAGAAAATATGGATGGGTATTCAAATCCATAGATGTCTATGGCATTTCAATGTATGGGAGTTGATAAAATTGTCTATGGAGAAAGTATGGGGATGTCGCAAGACCTGAGTGTGTTTCAGTCTGTTGTAGATGGAGCCATATGGTTCTCTGGCACCTAGCATCAACAGGGTAGAAAGGTGGAAAAAGAATGGCTCAGTCTGTATTTTGAAATGGGTAGAAGAGATTAGATCTTAAAAACCTAAAAGGTTACTGATTACAATGTATACTTTAGTGTTTAGTAGCTACCACAAGGAGCAATGAATGTTACTTACATCTACATCATTTATGCTTACCTTGAGCCACATAGGATTAGAACTATTTTTCAACTAAAATAATGTAGAATGTTGTGTTGGGTTCAAATTCATAAAATGAGGACTTACATTCAAATTTAACTAAATGTATATAAACTTGGGGAAAATTTTTTTACTAAACTGGATATGTTCACTCATCTGATAAAATGAGGCCATAGACTCTACCTCATAATGGAGCTATAACTAAATAAGTAAGTTAAATACTTAGCACAGTGCCTGGCATGTGGTAAGCACTGAATATACTACTGCTACTTATCTTTTACGAAACTCTGGTTGTTTAGTGGTCAAGCACCTTGAAATAGCTATTTACTCCAGGGAAGAAGCAGGCAGCTTTTTCCCTCCGGTAGAGAGTGACAGTTTCAGAAACCTGCATGGGCAGTTCGACCCTGTCCTGTATGGTGACTCTGACTCAGAACTGACTTGGTGACAGTGAGTCTGGGACTTGTCTTTGAAAATAGTCAACTAATAGCACTGGAAACTTTCCTTTTAGTACTTAAATGGTAAATTTCCCCGAGAGACCTGCACATGTAGGAATTTCTTTTTATTCCACTCCAGTCATGAATATGAAGGGACTTCAGAAGGTTTGTGGTAAAAATTCATTTTCTTGAATCTCTGACCTTGCAGATCACAGCCTGATGAGTAACAACTACACCACTGGGGCTCCTGATAAATTCATTTTTGTTATTTACATTATTTTTCACAAAAATTTTTTGAAATCTCATGTAATTTGTCTATGCCATACTTTGTTCACAATTATCTCTTGTGACCACACAAAACCACCACTCTCCACAGCCACTTGGGATACAGATTCATTGTGTCTTATAAGCCTCTACATAGATCTACCAACATGTTCACAGTGCCTGTTCCATGATGACCATATCACAACCTGCACACCAAATGTTTATAGTAGCTTTATTGACCATGTCTCTGCCTTGGAAGCAACCGAGATGTGCTTCAAAAAGTGAATGGGTGAAGAAACTGTGCTACATAAGAGGTGAGCTACTAAGTCATAGAAGTATGTGGAAGAACCTTGAATGTGCATTGCTCAGAGAAAGAAACCAGCCTTGGGATACCAGTCTTATCAGCCTTACCAAGCTACACATTGAACTATTCCAACAATAACACATTCTTAAAAACAACAAAATATTGACGCTGGTAAAAAAGAACAGCTATTTCCAGGGATTCAGAAGGAGAATGAACTGTGGATGATATGGCATTTTAAAGCAATGAAACTTCTACATGATGCCGTGGTGTTGGACTCATGGCATTAAGCATTTGGTAAAACCTAAATGACTGTACATCACAAAGTGTGAACTCAACTGCAAATAAGAGCCTTAGTTAATGGCATATATTAATATTGAAGTCAATTCCATAACAGCAAGAGTATGAGTAATGTACTCTATAAAGAGTAGGCCGGGCTGAGCCCTGGTGGCGTAGTGGTTGTGCGCGGGACTGCAGCCCACTGGGACAGAGGTTCAATTCCAGCAGTGGGGCTGGGTCTCCTACTCCCACCACCGGAGAGCAGTGATGCCCCCCCACCCCCACACCCCCCAAAAAAAGAGTAGGTTGTTCATCTCTGGTCAGATTCTACTCCAAAGTTTTCCTAGGGAAAAAAAGTTCTTGTCTTACCCAATGGTACTTTGAGGCAGAAATATACGGTTTCTCTTCAATTGTATACTTTTGTTCTGTAGTATAGAATTGTTGGTGAGTGTGCCTATCTGTGGGAAGGGCGTTTTCCCATTGTACCTTTCTCCTTTGTCCTAGACTTGCAAAAGTATCCTGAGGTCCAATGCAGCCTAGAAGCATATGTTCATTCAACCCTTTGAACAATTCATTTTAGTATACATCTGTCAGTGGGCTCAGGTCTCTTTTCACAATGAATGTAGGTTTTGATAAGAGTGACCCAGATCAGTTAAGTGATTCCCAGACAATATGGCAAATGTCATAAAGGAGAGGAGACATACCAGAACAATGGCAGAGTCTCTAATCAGAGAGAGAAAAGAAGACATTTTATGAGACAATTGAACTCATATCTGAGGAACAGAACGCAATCCCTGGTTCAGAAAATGGGAACGTTTTAGGTAGTGTGGACAGCATGCGTAATATCTCATTTGGTGAGAAAGTCATGGCAAATGGGAGGAAGTAAAGGAAGGGTGGGCTAGATGGAGAAAGATGGGTCAGAAGAAATAGACATCAGACTTCGTAAAGTCTTGGAGGTCCTCTTAACAGCAACAACAACTAATCTTAAATTTGATCATGGATATTGGGCAGATGGGTGCAGACCAGATCTCTGTGGATAAAGGGTGGATTATTCTTTGGTGGGTGAGACATAGTATTAGAAGAGATGTAGGCAATCAAATTAGGAAGTCAGTTTTGTAATTATGGAAAGCAATATTGGTTATCTTTGATTTGGTGGTCGTGTCCATGGAGAGAAGTTGACAAGGTTTAAGACTTCTTAAGGAAGTAATATGGAGGGGACGTAGTAACTTATTGGATCTTGAGGGTAAGGTGGAAATATATCTGGAAAATGATATTTTGTTTTATATTTTGTACAACAGACAAGATGGTGCTGCCATAAAATGAGCTTGGGACACTAGGGTAGAATTTTATTTCAAGCATGACTTTTAGCTTTACTTTCACAGAATATTTTCTAGGACTACAAGGTACCTTGAATTCTATCATGAGTCTGCTGTCTTCTTGACTCAGTGGGCCATTTACTGTTTGGACTCCTTTCGACAGGAGTGTTAGATTCCATCTTTTCTGGCCCATAGTGACTGTGTGTACAACACAATGAAACACTGTCCAACCCTCCACCATCTTCACTGCTATTCTTATGTTTGAGTCCATCGATACAGCCATGGTGTCATACATGTGGGCCTTCCTCTCCTTTATGGCCCTTCTACCAAGCATGATATCCTTTTTCAGGGATTATTCTCTTGACAACATGCTCTAAGTCTATGGGTCATGTCAAACATGGAAAAATCAGATAAGAAAAAATCATTTTATAAGACAGAGAATACAGTAAGTGGAATACCAGTCTCTCTACGTGTGGTTCACAAAAGTCACAAACCCACATCTCTCTTTTTTTACTCTATGTAACAAAGGAATTTGGTTACTTAGAAATCACATGTGTACTTGATGCTGTTGTTAGTTGCTCTAAAGTTGGAATTAATTCATGACAATCCCATGTACAAAAAAAAAATGCTAGTTAGTCTCATGTCGTCCTCAAGATCATGATTTCAATGTGTTGAGTCCATTGTTGCCTCCTGCCACGGGGGTTTATCTTTCAGCATTAAATTATATGATACTTTGGTGATCCATCAAGTTTTCTTTTCTTTTTTGGCATCACTGCCCTCTGGTGGTGGGATTAGGAGGCCCAGCCTTGCTCCTGGAGAGCTACTGCTGGATTTGAACCTCCAACCCAGTGGGCCGCAGTCCTGTGCACAACTGCTAGGCCACCGGGGCTCAGCTGATCCGTCAAGTTTTCATTGACTACTTTTCAGAAATCTTTCTTAATCTGGGAACTCCACTGAAATTTGTCTACCATGTGCAACCATATTGGTCTTTGAAATACCAGTTGCTTAGCTTCCAGTATTATAGCAACACATGTGATTCCACTATAATTAAGACGGATGGAAGGCATGTGCACAAAGAACATTTTCTCCACTCAGTGACTCAGGTTGCTTCATTGGTTTTATTCTTGGATGCAGCTTCTAGGATGCTTGGAGTTGGGCAGTCATAAAATGATTTAATCAATTTCATAGAGTAGCAACTGACACGTGGGCATTCATGAAGCTGCTATTTGATTTGAAAGCGTCTCATGAATTTTTAATATTTGAACATAACCCACAGAATATTTATCAAAAAAGTTTCATCTTATGGGCATATCCATAATAGGACAGGGACGTTATGAAGCGATTTCTTAAAGGAAGTAATATTAGGTTTCTTCAAAAGTGGGCCATATTGAAACAAGAAGAGCAGGTTTCAGGAAATTATGTTTTCAAAATTGTTGAGGTTTTTAGAATAACAATGTTTTTTATTCAGCAAAGAGAATGTTACATTTATTTTTTCAACGCAGAGGCAGGTCGGAATGACCAGACCTTATAATGCTTAATTATTTGGGTAAGTCGTGGGTCTTCTTTTTGTGATTGTCCAAAGAACATATAATGTCTCTGAGATGCAAAGAGTATGATGGTTGATAGTTTCAGCAGAATGACATTGTAGGAACACATTTATATCGAATATATGCCTTACCATATCTTTCACTTCTACTTTATTTGGGGTGTAACAAAGTGTGGATGGCCATGTGTTTTGTTTTCTTTTTTTCTCTAGCTGGAACAAGATAAACAAAGAGAGTCAGGACTTCTATTGTACAGTGTCGTAATTTCTCATGTACATTATTTTTCAACATTGGATTTCCCCACAGATGTTAGGACCTAGAACTTATGGGTGCACTGTTCTTGATATAGTTGTTTGTTAAATTATGCAACTGGCATAATGCAGAAAGGAAAGTCACCTATTGCGAAGAGTTAGTTGCAGAGAGAGTCCAGCAACTTGCAGCCATCAAAGCCATTGTTAAACATGACTTGTTGACAGTCATAGGAATTTGAACTAAATCATTCACATCATAGCTTAGACCACAAGGAATAAGAACACCAAGAGATTAGGAAGATTACAAGAGATATTTAGTAAGGTAGATCTGGAAATTGGTAAGAGAATTCATTGCCAGTCCTTCATAGGTTTGGGCATACATTATTGGTTTACCAGCCCATTGGAACTAATGAGATGCAAGCATGGATGTTTTAATTTTTCTCTTGTCATTGATTAGCTACATTACTGTGTTCTAAAACATGTTTTACCATCATTAAAATCAGACTGTCCCTTGTAGTTGATAGTACCTTTAGAACAATGAAGGAGTCCTAGTACCTTAATAGCTTAGGTCAGGTTATCCCTCTTCACACCCAAAGGTCAGTAATTTGAATCTACCAGCCTCGCTGGAGAAGAAAGACAAGGCTGTCTGCTCCTATAAAGATTGATAGCCTTGGAAACTCTAGGGAGCAGTTCTATAGGGATCTGTGAGTTTGGGTCAACTTGATGATAGCAATTGCTTTTGTTTTATTATCCATGAAATATAGAATATTGCAAGTCCATTTTGTATCTCATAACAAGACATAGATTTGCTCCCATAATTTCTTAGTTTTTAGTCACTTTCAGGTTAAAAACCCAACACAAACACATCCATTCCATTCTCATGAAACACTTCAATCTCATATCCTGTTTAATTTTCTTATTTTCACTCATCCTTCTACCACTTATTAGGGCTTTGTGGCATCTTAGCAAGGAGTAAGAGCAGATTTATGAAATAACACAGATTCTTGGCTCTGTACTTGTAACTTAGAAGCAAAAGGAAAAAGAACAAGAATGCCCTTTGAAATGACATCATAAGGATGAAAAAGTAATACTTCCTTTTCATTTTGACAATATTCGTTCAATTCGTAAGATGTAGCACATTTCTCAATTGCTCTTGATAATTAAAATAAGCCCTGGGTTAAGAGTAGGATTGCTAAACCATGGTCAGGATTTTGGACCTGCAAGCAGAACCCACCAGCCACGCCCTTTAAGGTGTCTCACATGAAATAATCTATGGAGCAGTTTCACTCTTCTAGGGATGCTAGAAGTCCAAATCCACCACACAGCAGTAGTTTAAAACCTGTTTTAACTTAGTAAGTAATTCTTTAACTAGCAAGCATTTTTTCATCGTACATGCCTGCATGATAGTACATGCACCTATATTATTTTCTGGCTCTTACTCCTGCCCACCCCCAATATATTAATGTTCTCTTAGCCTCTTTTCTTTCACTTTAAACATTTCAGGTATGTCCACCACTGTACTAAGAAGTCTTGAAATCACATGATCTACTCTCAGCATAACAGGCTTATATTCTAGAAGGAAAGATGAGATGAAAATAAACAAACACATCTCTGTGTGTTGTTGTTTTTGCTTATCTTTTAATTGAAGCAAACAAAGAAGTTCTGGTAGTTCAGTGAGTTAGTTGTTAACTAGAAGGTTGGCAATTTCTCCCTGGGGGAAAGATGAGGCTGTCTGCCCCCATAAAGATTGATAGTCTTGAAAATCCTACATAAGATTATGATGAGTCAGATTTAACTGAGTCACTGTGGATTTGTTTGGGGCTAGGGAGACGACAGGCAAAGTCATGCAATAGAATGTTGCACAAAAAGTCTCCTTCAAGTGGATGTGTCACCGAGGAACTAACATGTAAACATCTACCTAAAGGAAGCAGTATTAAGAGAAAAGGATGAGGATGGCCGAGGTAAACCATCCTGGGCAGAATGCCGGGCAAAGGCCTTGAAAAGGAAAACAGCTGGGCATTTCAAGAAAGAGAAAGACTGGCATAGTTAGAGGGTATTGAGAACCAAGCAAGGTGGAAAGTGGTGCCCAAAGAAACGACTAAAGAAATGGAATTTGATTTCAAGGGTAAAGTGGGGAATGATTGCAAGTTGTTAAGCAAGGACCTATTGTGATGTGATTTGCATCTTATGAAATCCATTGGATAGCTTTGAGGAGGAAATACAGAAGGGAGAGAAAACGGAGGCCGAGAGACTAGTCAGCAGCTGTTGCAGCAGTGCTGACGGCTTGTTCCAGTGGCCCAACTGGGTACCAAGCACAATTAAGCTCAATGTTGATTGTAGAAGGAATGAGGCCAGGTGATGGACAAGATGCAAATGGAAATAAAATAAAACTTTGGTGCATTTATAGAGATAGGAAAGAAGGAATTTGGGGTTAGCATTGGAGAAAGGCTGGATCACCTTTCGCACTCTTTCATTGGGTTGGGAAGCAGTGGTGGAGGTGTTGAGAACAGGTTGCTATTGCAGAGACGTATGTACGGATCCAACTGGCAAGATCAGCTTCTGATTCAGTAGCGTGAGTGGGTGTGGCCAGGAGAAGAGAGGTGTGTCCAAAACTGGACACACCAGTTATCCAGTGATATGAAGGAGAACGTGGCATCAAGACTGGATGAAGGTGTATTAACAACTTGCAATATGCAGGTGCACAACCTCGTTTGTTGAAAATGAGGACATGAAAAACTTGTTCACAAAGATCAAGGAATTCAGTTTTCAATTTGGATTACAACTTAATGGGCTAGTAAGTAACATAATGGTAAATGGAGAAAAGATATAATTTGTCAAGGATTTGTGTCATCCTTGGTTTCACAAATAACGTTCATGGAAATAGCATTCAAGAAATCAAATGAGGTGGAAATCTGCTGCACAAGGCCTCTCTCTCTCTCTCTTTTTTTAAAATCATTTTATTTGGGGCTCACAATACATATATACATATATTGTGCCAAGTACCTTCACATACCTGCTGCCATCATCATTCTGAAACCATTTGTTTTTCCACCTGAGCCCTTGACATCAGCTTTTCATCTTTCCCCCTCCCACCCTTCCCCACCAACCTTTGGTATTTTATAAATTATTATTATTTTGTCATATCTTTCACTGCCCAATATGTTCCCTCACTCACTCCTTCACTCCTCCAGATAGGAATTTATGTGTAGACCCCTGTAATCAGTTCCCCCTCTCTCCCCCACCTCTCCCCCACCCTTCTGGTATCTCCACTCTCACTACTGGTCCTGAGGGGTTCATCTGTCCTGGGTTCCCTGTGTTACCAGTTCCCATCTGTACCACTGTACCTCTTCCAGCCTGGCTGCATTTGTGAGGTAGAATTGGGATCATGATAGTTGGGGGAAGGAGGTCTCTTACAGTGTTAAAAGCAAAGAAGTTGCTTTGGGTTACGGTGCCCCTGATCCAAGCCATAGCATTTTCAATAGCCTTATATGTATGTGAAAGTTGGGATATTGAATAAGAAAGACCTGATAATAGATGCACTTGCATCTGTAATGCAAATAATTCTTTGAACTATGAAGTTGGTGAAGAATATTGAAAATCCCATGGGCTGTATAAAGAACAAATAAATCTGTCTTGGAGGAACTACAGCTAGAATGCTCCTTAAAAGCAAGGTTAGCAAGACTTCATCTCCTGTAATTCGAGTGTGTAGTTGTCCGAGACCAGTCCCTGGAGAATGACATCATGCTTGGTAGTGAAGGTGCAGAGAAAACATAGAAGACTTTTGACAAGATCCATTGATGCAATGGCTGCTTTCATGGGATCAAACATAGGAACAAATGTAAGCATGGCACAGGACCAGGCAGTGTTTTGTTCTACTGCATATGGAGTTGCAGTGAGTTGAAACTGACTGAATGACATCTTACAACAACAACAACGACGACAAACAAAAACAAAACAAAGGAGTCACAGAAGAGGAAATAATTGATATAGCAAGATTAGAAACCTGGAAATAATTGGCAAGATTTAAGAACTATTATACAGAAAGGGAAAAAAACAATATTGGGTGATCTCTTTCATATGAAGCATCAGGGATCGATGACCAGTGATAGAGACAAAGAGTAGATTAATGGGTACTCTGCCAACACAAAATAAAAAAGGACAAACTCACTGCTGTCAAGCCAATGTGGTCTGTAGGACTGAGTAGAACTGTCTCTGTGAATTTTTGAGACTGCCACTCTTTTAAGAGTAGAACGATTCATTATTTCCCCAAGAGCAACTGATGATTTTAAACTGCAGACCTTGTGACAAGCAGACCAAAGTGTAGCCGCTATGCCACCAGGGGTCCAGGAACATACTTTATAATAATAAAAAAAATCAAAACAAAGAAAGAAACAATGCCTAAAATTATTTGACAGTCCCCAATAAAAATGAATCTGTTACAACTTGCAAGGCCTGGTAGGATTTCACCATCTGTTTCACTTGCAGGCTTCTTTAATTGCATCCTCTGTTTCTGTGTACATCAACCATGCTTGGCAATTTTTCTTCCTGGAAACACATTTTTCATTTCAATATAATGCTTCTCCTGCCTGGTGCATTATTTCCTTCTTCTCAGGTTCATTTAACTTTTATTATTATTTCTGACCTACTTTCACTGTGTTTTTTTTTCATCCCAGGGAAACATTCCTGAGAGTTATAATTGTTCTAACCACAGCTATTATTCTGTTTGATCATAGCATTGAGTATTTACTTCCTGTGTGCTTGAACTCGTCACAGTGATTAATTAGTTACTGTCTTTCCCATTACAGCATAGATTTGATGAGGACAGGGGATACGTCTGTTTAATTTTTTTTCCTTTTGGCCATTATGTAATTGTGAAATTCATATTAGGAGCTCGCTAAAGCTTTATTAGAGTCCCTGATGGTATAGTGTGTTACACTTTTGGGTTGCTATCTGCCAAGTCAGAAATATGAAACTGGCAGTTACTCCAAGGTTGAAAGATAGAACTAGCTATTCCTGTGAAGATTTACAGTCTCAGAACTCACAGGGACAATTCTACTATATCCTATAATCCAGTTAGAGTCACCTCAATGGTAGTGAATTTGGAATTTAGATATGTTTATTGATTTATTGATTGAATTAATCAATTAATATTATCTGCATCTGCATTTAACCTCATGTAATCTTTTAATAGTTTTTATTATCTACAACTAATAAAATATAGATATGATTCTTGGTTAATCAAAGAAGAATCCTATTTTAAAATTTAATTATTGTAGCTTTGGAAATCTATTGTATGTCACCCAGCTATGAGAACTTTGGAAAATTTTTAAAATTACAGTTTGAGGGTTTTTTTTTTTTTTTTGCACATCAGTGTTTTCATTTCTCAGTAAGTACCACTACAGGAGTAAAATTCTGTTTTTCCCAGTAGTTTTATTGGGATAAAATTCACATATCATATACTTCTGAAGATAAATCATATTTTAAAAGAGATATATATGAGGGGGTACACGCCCCCCCCCAAAACAACCCCAAAAGAAGCAGAGTTGCACTGGGCAGAGTGGATTTTCATAGCATACATTTTCCCCTCTAGATGAGCATCCAGCAATTTGATCTGATATAGAACACCCAGTGGCCTCGTCTGGTAAAGTTCTCTCTGGTCACCGTGAATTTTTTCTTGCAAGCAGTTTCACTCAAACTTGGCTTTTTGTGATGGCTAATTTAAGAGAACAGCATGTGACTGTGAAATTTTTGTTTCCTGATTGGGAAAAGTGCCTTAAAACTGTTGTGGTATAGAACACAGGTTACAAAGATAATATTATTGAAAGACTCAAATGTATGAGTGATTTTCTTGTTTCAAAGGAGGTGAAATGTTGATTGATGACAGACCTGCTTCTAGATGTCCATCAACTTCCTGAACAAATAAAAATGTCAGCGTGTAGTACATTTGGAACTTGTTTCACCAGGTCAGACTGTTAATCAATTTTTCTATTTGGAGGGTCTGAAAAGATAGTGTCACAGTGTGTGACAAAAAAGGCCTGATTTGTGGCAGACAGGGGACTGGTTTTGCCATAGCAACGTACTTGCTCGTGCAGCCATCTCCGTGTGCTAGTTCTTGGCAAAAGGACAGCGTGCCTCTCTTGCCCCACACACCTCACTCCCCTGACTTTGTTCTGTGCCACTTCTTCTTGTTTCTGTGAATGAAGAGAGCAATGAAAGGATAGCAAGTTGACAACATAGATGAGATGAAGGAAACAACAAGGGAGGTGCTGTTAGCCATCTGAAAAATGTTTTTAAGGATGGAATTGCAGATTTGACAAATGTATTAAGTATAATGGAGAGTAATTTGAAGATGACAAGGGGTTGTTTTGTTAAAAAAAAATACAGAGCTTTGAAAAAACTCCCTTTTGGGGATTTTATATATCATACACATCATACATATATCATATCGATCACAGTGTATCCTGCCCATTGCCATATTCACCATTTGCTCCTCGGTCCCCCTCAACCGACCCCTCACATCCCCTGCCTATTCTGGATAAGTCATTGCATCAGTTATTGCCTGCGTACATACATTCCTTCTGTGCTTCGTATACTGGAAACTATATCGAAGACTAAAACAAACGGAGGAACAGGACACCAGTAATACTAAGACAAGCCAGAGAAGAAACCCCTGTCAAAAAACACGCAAGACATATTTAAACCTAGAACAAATTCAGAATGGGTCGTGAGGGCGGTCAGCTGACTAAGCACTCTACTGTGCCTTAGCTCCATCCACCAAAGTCAAGTTTACAGCAATCTGTGCCTGACAGCTTCTCAGACAGCTACCCCACACTTTGAATGATTTCTTTTCAGCTGTCTCATATGCACGTGAGTGTTAGGACAGGGCATAAGGAAGATCAAACCCATGTATTTGAACTATGGTGCTGGTGAAGCGTATTGAAAGTAACATAGACCGCCAAAAGAACAAACATCTGTCTTGGAAGAAGGACAGCAAGAATGGCAAGAGTTTGCCTCATGAACTTTGTACATGTCATCAGGAAAGGGAGGTCCCTGATGAAGTGATCAGACTTGGTAAAGTAGAGGGGCAGAGAAAAAGAGGAGAGGGTTCAAATATAAAAACTATTAACATATAACTTTCCTCTGGTTCTTAAAGGCTTCTTCCCTCCAGTTATAATGATCCCAGTTCTACCTTACAAATCCGGCTGGGCTGGAAGAGGTACACTGGTACAGATGGGAACTGGAAATATGGGGAGCCTGGGACAGATGAACCCCTCATAGTGAGAGTGAAGTTACTGGAGGGGTGAAAGGAAGGTGGGGAGAGAGGGGGAGCCGATTACCAGGATCTACATATAGACCTCCTACCTGGAGGATGGACAGCGGAGAAGTGGGTGAGGAGAGATGTCGGGAAGTGTAAGATATGAGAAAATAATAATGATTTATAAAGTATTGAGGGTTGATGGGGAAGGGGGAATGAGGAGGACGGGAAAAGATGAAAAGTTGATGTCAAGGGCTGAAATGGAAAAGCAGATATTTGGAGGAGGATGATGGCAGCAGGCATGCGAAGGGGCTTGGCACAATGTCTGTATGTATAGATTGTGATGTGATGCGTGAGCCCCCGATGAAATTTTTTTTAAAGAACCATTGAAAATTGTGAAAATTGCAGGACAGGAAATAGTTTGGTCTGTTGCACATAGTGTTATGAGTTGAAGAGCACCTAACAACACCACACTATACACTTTCCTCCCTTGTAAAAGATGAGATAATGTATACTGTACAGCTGGCCCTTCGTTTTGTCAGCTGTTCTGCCTTAATAACTGTTCTGCAAGCTAGTAGGACACAAACAGCTGCTGAAAGGAATTCCCAGCTAATGCTCAGGGCGTTTTTCACCAAAATGCCTCCCTTCTGTCTAGTCATAGAGAAGACGCTCTCTGTTTGCAGGAGTTTGGATATGTTATTTTTCATGAGACCCGCCTCCATGAAGATTAGGGTTGGTTTGGTTTCCACAATTGTTTTCTTTAAAGATACATTTGCAAAGGGAGAAAAACATTGTATGGATTCAATATAAAAGCTTTCAGAGATTAAAATTTTATAATAACACACATTTATTGAAAAGGTTTGGTAAAGAAACAGTGGGGGTAAGATGAAATGGAAAGCAAGGTAAGGACAGTAAGACAAGACTGAAGTTACGGGGCTGAGCCCGGTGGCGCAAGTGGCCGAGGGCGGGGCTGTGGCCTGTGGACCTTTCAAATCCAACGATGGCTCTCAGGAGCAGCACTGGGTAGCGCTCACAAGCACCAGAGGCAGTGACGCCCCCCCTTCAGCCCCCAAAAAGGATTTAAGTTCTTGGGCTTACACCATAATGTGTCCATTACCAAGTCAGGAGACTTTGAAAAAAGCAACTGCCCTCTCTGAACTTCACATATATAAAATGGGGAATAAGCACATGAATTATCCCAAGCAGTCCTGTACTAAATTCGATAGTGCCTGTTAGGTGGTAAACACTGTTCTCACTGCTAATTGTTGTTGTAGTTAGTGTCTCTGTGTGAGTTTCCACTGGTGGCAACAGAACCACGAACTGCTTGGTCCAGCGCCATCTTCATTTGTGTAGGTGTGTGTTAATTCTTTTGGGGGCGGGCATCACTGCCCTCTGGTGGTAGTGGGAGGCCCAGCCTTGCTCCTGGAGAGCTGATGCTGGATTTGAACTGCCAAGCCAGTGGACCACAGTCCTGCACTCAACCACTAAGCCACTGGGACTTAGCCTGTGTGTGTTAATTTTTTTAACACTTTTATTAGCACACAATTGAATAATTCAATTTTTTAACCATATCAAGGGGAACTGTACAAACAGCACCATATTTATCTTACAGCACCACTCTCCTCCCATGAGTATATCGCCTTTAAAATGAGTTGTGCAATCACGACCAGTTCTAGTGCTACCTCCTGGATTCGGCCTTTATTTTTCACTCCCCAAGTCCCCTTTCTTTCCCTTTCCCACTCCTACATTTCCTTTAACACCTTGAATCAATTATTATCATTATATACCCACTCCTCCTGTGCTTCACATGTGGGAAACCCAACAGAAGCCATTGAGAAACGAATAGCACTAGGGTGATAAAGTTAAGACCATAATAGAAGAAAGACAAAAATACAAAGACCGTGTGACTGTTGTTGTGTCGGGACCCACAGCTGGAGTCACTAGGCTTAGCCATCTCATTAGAATCTGCTTCTCCTTGCCTGTCCCTCTACCAAGGTGGATGTTCCTCTCCAGGGACTGGCCTCTCCTCATCACATGTCCAAGCTAGGTGAGACTCACTAATTCTCCTCATCCTTGTTTTTAAGCAGTCCCATGATAAGAGCTCCCAAATAAGCAATTGTCATCATCATAACTGCATAACAAATCTTTCCCCCCCCCCAGGAATTTTTTTTAATTTTATTGGGGGCTCTTACAGCTACTACAACATTCAGTACATCATTTGTATCAAGCACATTTGCACACATATTTCCACATACATTTCCCAATATTTTCCACTTGAGCCCTTGATACAAGTTCCTTAAAAAAAAAAAAACCCTCCCCTTTCCCTCCCCCCCCTTTAAAAAAAATTAATCATTTTATTGGGGGGCCCCTACAACTCCCATCACAATCCTTAACAACATCAGTTGTATTCAGGCCACTTTTACACACCCATTGCCATCATCACTCTCAAAACATTCTCCCTCCCTCCAGGCTCCCATTATCTGCTCCCTATATATTTTTATTATTCTGTTACATATTGTACAGTACATTGAGGGGGTTTCTTGCAGTTGTTATCATTGTTTTATTTGCTTAAGTTGCTCCATTTTAGGAGACCTTTCTTGTACATATTGCTACCTCTACAGGTCTATCTAGACAAGATAGACTGGACAAACAGGTTGGAGGTAAAAATGACAAGTCTGATGGCTCTAGGGTAGGGGACATTGAAGAGGGGGAGGAGGGGGAAAGGCGGTGATGTTGACCAGCCCAGGAAAAGGGGAATAACAATTGATACAAATGCAGGGACAAGGTGGGTGAGAGAAGGCTAATAGGGATTGATTAAGACTAATGTAACAGAGAAAAAATACTGAAACCCAAAGGGAGAGTGAGCATGTAGTGGGACAAGAGGGAAGCAAATGGAAATAGAGGAAGGAACTGGGGGATAATGAACATTTATAGAGGTTCAAATACAGGGATGTACATAGGGGCATATATTTATAAGTGAGGATGGGGAAAGAGATTAATGTGTATACTTACAGGGTTAGTAGTAGGACAACAGATGGGCATTGGACCTCCACTCAAGTATCTCCTTG
>PVJH01004967.1:0-90611 GCA_004026705.1 Nesogale talazaci
GGGGGGGGGGGGGAGAAGGGGGCGGGGTAGTTGGAGTATAATTGGCACCTTTCTAAAGGATAGGGCTGTCATCTTCTTGGTGGAGACTGAATTGGGATAAAGAGCGCAATGCAGATTCCTCCTTTTTCTTTTCATCTTACTCGATGCTTGGTTGCCCTTTTCTAACAGCAAAACAGACAGGTTGCAAAGAAGAGAAATAAACATGGGGGAGAAGTGGAGACAGGAAGTGTCTGATAAGGCTTGCAAGCGAAGTAATAAGTTTAAAGCCTGGGAGACTCCTGGAAAATGCAGATATCACTGTTTTGGATTCAATAAAAATATCTCTGCTCAGAAGAGGTACAGGATATTTTGGTTATTCCCTACAATGTGCCCCCATAATAATTCCAATGTAAAGATGTCACTTATAAGCACATGTCCATTCTCTAGTACGCCCAGAGGCTCTCAATAAGAGTGATCAGACCCTATTTTATAGCTGTACAACCATCTCATCCTAAGCAAGGCCCACTCTGTTCTTATTAAGATCATACATTGTTCCTTGGGAAAGAGTTCAAGGACAATGAAGGTCAAGGGAGCTCAGGAATGATCAAACTTAAGTTGTCATCTTTACTCTGCAACCTGTCCATCTTGTTACATGTGATTCCCTGTCAAGTGTAAGCCTCTAGTGTGTCCCTTTCCTGTGACATGTATGCTCCCAGCACAATCTCCTCCTGTTACACATATCCCTCTGGCACATCTTCTTTCTGTAGTTATGTGTATGATGTGGTTGGCATGTCCCAAGATTATACAAACCTATTAAAAAATGCATTCACTTGCTCTCTCTTGCTCCTGCCATCAGAAAAGGTGAGTCCTTGCATGGTTTATATGAAGTCTCTTTAATTTGCCTTTCAATTACATAACTGCACCTTAGCCCCATTCAGCTGTGAAGACTAGACTGCACAATTCTTCTTTTCCTCCTTTGTTAGTCTGGGTAGACTAGGAAAACAAAATTCATAAGCACTCATTTTATAAGAGAGAGTTTCATATAAAAGGTAACTGTACTTTAAGCATCCCACTCCAGTCCAGTTCAAGTCCATAAGACCAACATTAGCCCATATGTCCAACATCAATCTACAAAGTCCTCCTCAAATTCATAAATCACATGCAATGATGCTGAAGGCAGAAGGAAAGCCAAGTCAGGGAGCATGTAAGCATCTCATCACTAGCAGGGGTCTCCAAGCAGCTTCTCCAGCACTCAGGACTGCATCAGAGTAAGCTGATATGGCTTCTCCTCAAGAAGCCTTTCCAGCTAAGACAGAGAACCAGCAATACAGCCACAATTGGTCCAACCATCGGAGGGCAAGAGACAATTCAGGCGAGGCTCGCCAAGCTATATATCTCTTTGTCCCTTCAATTAATCCCATATGTGTTCATCAGCCAGATTGGCACAATAAACTTTAACTTTCACACTTCCATTATGTAGCACCAATGAATCTTCCCCTTGATAAGCAGAAATAATCACTCAAGACACTGACAACCTTCTTTACATATTGATTCAGAGGCAAGAGGCTTCAAAAGTGGTCAGGAGGCATTCTAGCTGGCAGTACAATGGAACCAGTGCTGTGTTTCCAGGTAGGAGCAGTCCTTCCATTAGAAGTAGGACCTCCACTGAAGAGTATAGAGTTGCTGGGAGAGGAAGTAAAAATCCTGCAACTGGATCACAAGAAATAATAATGAGTGGTGTCATTTGGCTTCTACCTATTGGTTCCTGGACCCATGAATCCCGGCCATTGAAGACACAGCACCATTTATTGACCACTTGTTTAGAGCATATACAGCCTCCTGAAGAACATTGTAACCTAGTTTGTGCTGTAAGAGCCTTTAGAAGGCCAATCCATAGTTCTATCAAGCCACCTGCTTTACAATGTTGAGGAAGATGGTACAACCAGTGGATCCCATGAGCATGAATCCATTGCACCACTTTATTTGCTGTGAAGTGAGTTCCTTGATACATCACCAATAGTGAACGCACATCTGCCAGAATAATAAATATCTTAATTCAGCAAATAGAGCATTAAGTTAATAAGTGAATATTATTCTGTCTATTGACAGTTCAATATTGTTGTTATGACTGTTCTTGTTCTACTTCTTCATTTAATATGTTGTTTCAATTTAAGTCCCCAGATTTCAGGTGTATTTGAGGTAAAGCCTTGTTAACATAGTGCAGTTTCCACATCTTATTTCTCTGGGATGGTCTTTGGAGCATGTAATAAACTTTGAAGTTCCAAGAGTCAGTGTATTTGTGTTCTATGGAACATGACCATGGACCCCATGTGATGTACAGAAACTTGGACCAGTGTGATAAGTTAGGAGCATGGTACTAGCTATAATCCTCACTTTGGAACATAAAAAGTATTGTTAATCATTTTTCCCCTCTAGGAAATTAGTCTTCTCTCTTTTTCTACTAGCAGAATTATCTTCTCCAATGTGTGCATGTCCCCTTTTGCACTTCCTAACTTTATTTTTACATCAATATCCTTCATCACTCTAACAAGAATGTCTCAGAGTCCAGGGAGACTTCCTCATACACTTGTATGGCAACCACTAGGTGGTCATCCTTCCCTTCCCATCTCTTGAAAATCTGATCCCAGCTGATGCAATGACCCCTACAACAAAATGGCCTTCAAGATTCCCACTTACAGAAGATGGTACATGGTTCTTGGACACCAGTTGTCTGACTGAGCTGACCAGCAAACTGAATATCCTGAAAGCCTGAGCTCCCCTTCTGGTGCTCATCCCTACAGCAATGGGCTCATATAGTATTTGTCCTTTTGTGATTGAGTAGTTTCACACTTAGCATAATGGTTTCCAGAACCCACAATTTTATGTGTTGCTTCATTGTTTCATCACTATTTTTTAAGGTTAAAAATGATTTTATTGGGTGTATATATAATTTTTTAATCCATTCTTCTGATGAAGATTTAGGCTGTTTCCAACTTATTGCTATTGAGACCTGTGCTGCAATGAACATGAAAGAACTCATGAGATTCATACACTGCCACTGAATCCAAAGACTTTCTACCCACTGGCCTGTGATTGTCCTATGTTCAACATCATTGAATGTGTTTTGTGACTTTGAGTAGGACTTTACAGATCAGTGTCAGATATGTTAATGTTGGACTTATGAGTTTGGACGGGAATGGGTTGGGATGCTTTCTTAATGTACATTTACCCTTCATATAAAACTCTTATAAAATACGAATGTCTATGAATTTAGTTTATTTAATGTACCCAGACTAACACACCATCCTTTGTCTCTCCATCTGTTCTTGTCTATGTATTCAAGTTGTGTCTATGGAAGGTACATTGATGGATCTTGTTCCATAATTCAGTTTTCCACTCTTTGTCTTTCGACTGGTGTATATAGTTCATTGACATTCAATGTTATTAATTCAAATTGTGTGACCATTTCCATTTGTTACTAGGTTAGTTGCTTTCATACTATATTGTGTTTAGTATTTTTCTTTGGGATGGGGGGCAGAGTTTTTCATGTCTTTGTTTCTTTCCTTATGAGAACTATATTGTTTTGGTTACAGTTTTCCATGTATTTATCTCTGGGTGGTGTTACACCCTATAATGGTGATGCTTGTGTGCAGTTGTTACTTTTCTGACCATAGAGATATGGGTAATAATTTTTGTGATGCTGTTTTTTCTAATTTTTTCTAATTCTCTACTAATACTCAATGTTTCTATTCTAATTTTATTTCTCTTTCATATTCGATGAATAGCTTTGCTGGGTATAGAATTCTTGGTTGAAATTTTGGTTTGTTTTGTTTTCTTTGGGGGTGGGGGCATCACTGCCCTCTGATGGTCGTGGGAACTACCCAGTCTTGTTCCTGGAGAGCTGCCACTGGATTTGAACTGCCAAGTCCATGGGTCGCAGTCCCGCATTCAACCACTATGCCACCGAGGCTCAACCCAGTTGAAATTTTTTTTGTTTTGCAAAGTTTAGTATATGTTTTTCAATTTTATTCTTTGTAATATATTTTCTATGAAGAAGTCAGATTATTCCTATCTATTTACATTTGTGGGTAAGTGTTCTTGGGTTTTTTTTCCATTACCAAGATTATTTCCTGCTCCTTGAGAGAATTTTGCATAATTGGATTAATAAATGTCTTGATATTTGTGGGGGTTTCTTTTGGAGAGGGGGTAAGGTGTTCTCTCTACTTTGGTGTACTCTCTACTTTCTGGATAGTTATCCTCTTTTTGACATTGAGGGATTTTCATTCTCTATTTTATCTGTAGTCTCATTTATTCTTCTTGTACCTGGAGTCCAATAAGATGTATATTATTTCCCTTCCTGTAGTCCCACATCATACTTAGGCTTTCCTCAGATCATTTTGGGTTTTTTTTTTTTCTTTCTCTTTTTTGCTGAAACCTGAATGGTTGTTGAGTTCACTGATTTGATTTTCCTTTTCCTCCATTCTATTACTTTCTGTAACACATTTAAATTTTTTTTTCTGTTATCTCATTGTTTAGCTTCTGGGTTTCTTTTCTGTGCTAAGTTTCTTACAATCTAAATTTCAACCTTTGTTTTCAATATTTATCCCCAAATCTCTTACATGGTCCTAAATGTCGTTCTCATGCATTCTGATAGTTCAATGGCTTATTCAACTGGGTTTTCTACATAATCTTACATTGTTCACTTTTGTTTATCATGATTTGTGTGTGTGTGTGTGTGATTATGTAGTTAGCTCTTGCTTGCTTGGCATAGCTCTGACTGTGTATGGTTTGTACTGTTCTGTCTTGTGTAGAGGAGAATGGTTTAGCTCTATGGGTTAGAGGAGGAAGATCAGTTAGGGGCTGGAAATTGTATTGTGTGGAGAAGAGGAAGAAGTTATAGGGTTGGGTGGGTGGCAGGAATAGATTTGAGCTCAAGAACAGGGTTTATGTGATGGTATTAATTGTAAGTGGCTTTCTGGATATGTACAATGTTTTTTATAACTTGGTAAATGACATATGAAAAGTTCTAGTAATTCTTAGCTAATGTTTATGTCAAAGTGTGTCTGAGAAAGGGAGACTAGGTCTTGAGGTTGTGGTGTGTAGGGTATATGGAATGCACATCGTAATATACCATTATCACTTATCAACTCATTATATAATATAGGGATAGCCCAGTAGATCCATGTTATTCTTTATAATATAGGGGCCTAGGTGTGGTGACACTCTGGTTCCCTACTGTATGGGACTGAGTGCCACATAGAAAATGATGAAGCGATATTAGGATTCTGTGCCCCATGATGCTCTCTCTCCTCAAGCAGGGGTCTGAGGGTGGAAACAAATGGAAGGAATGGAGGTCTGAGTGTTGGGGGTTTCTAATCAGGGGAAGGTCAGGAGATAAATCCACCAAGGAGAGAGGTACAAACAACTGAGACTAGCTTTTATACCATGTTCAGGGGGAGGAGGGAGAAATAAATTTGTTTTTTTTCCAAAAAATTCAAATTAAAATAATGTTGAAGCATCCAGAGTTCATTTCAAGCATGATTTCCGAGGGCTCTGATTGAAGGGAGACAGCAATTGAGTTTGGGATCCAGGTCCACTTAATCACCTGGAGAAAGGGTCCCACATTTATGTTTTGGCAGAAATAGCTGATGGACTCTCCTTAGGAGGATGAGACATGTTTGAGAAAGATGCAGAGCACAGAAGAGATGGAGAAATCACTTAACCATAATTCTGTTTCCAGGTGCTGACACCCCAGAGAGAGGAGCTCTGTTTATGCTTTCACTGGCAAAGGAGGTAGTGGAGTTCTATCTAGCCAGCAAGCCTCAGAAGGAAGGAGGAAGCTGAAGCTGTAACCTGATCCTGTCAGTTACTAAAGTCATCCAAAACGTCAAAGAAGAGCTCACAGAATCCAGAGAAGGGCGATTGCTACATGCTGAACTGTTTCTTCCATTGCTGATGCGGCCTAAGGGACACTCTGGAATGCTATCATAATTGAACATTTTATACAAAATTGACTGGACTATTACTACAAATTGGTTTTTTTTTACTGAAAAATCAAGATTTTGGATTTATTAATTTGATGCTAAAATGTGATTTGATGGTAATTGATTTCTATGTAACCCTGTACCTATATAATGTGACAATACTTGATTGGGATTGGCTTAGGAGACATTTCATTAGATATTGAACACATTGCATGATGAGGATTTGCTTGGGAAACATTTGCTAGGGTTTAAGGAAAACATTTCATTAGATGTTGATCAGCTTAAAAGAGAAATATATTTGGGGGGGGGGGGTGCATCGATGCTCTTTGGTGGTCGTGGGAGCTACCCAGCACTGCTCCTGAGAGCCGCCTCTGGATTTGAACCGCCAAGCCCGAGGGTGGCAGTCCGGCACTCAACCACGTATACCACCAGGTCTCAGCCCAAAAGAGGTATTTTCTATACATTTAAAGATAAGCTTGAACCGTCTCCTGACACTAATACAAAAAAACTATTGGTGAACGGCATAGAAGAGTTAGAACCCATGAGCATGGATTCAAAGTATTTCTCATAGCCTGGGTTCCAGCCTTACAGTGCTGCTCATAATTGTAGTCTTTATCCTGGTTATAACATGTCACTTCCATAGGAAGCTAAGGGATATGAAGACAGACCATGTTGCCTCCCTAACACTTCGAAATCTTAAATGTTGTCTAGAAAGGGGAAATGCAGGAAACTAACACTGAGGGAAATAAAACTGGGATGTATTTCCTGACTATGGAAGACTAGTATTCCATGGCAGGAATACCACCACACTGGTAGTTGGAGAGAAAGGTGCAGGTATCCTTTCCTATGGTGATCCACGTTTTCCACACACATACCCCACCTACCCTTCATGCTGATCTGCCTCAAGGTAAGCAAATAATTGACTTTATCTCCCTATAGAAGCAGATGCTCATAATTGGCTCAAATTTCTTCCAAAGAATTCAAATCCTCATATCGTCTTCCAATAGCTAATGAGTATGAATGGACTTTATACCCATGTCTCAATTAAAAAACTGTTCACCAAAAGTCAGAATTAGGGGCTATATTGATTTCCTATTAAATTTGTTTGACAGCTTTCAATGTACAGAAAATAATCACTTCACTCCTAAAGTTATTTTAGATTTATATAATAAAAAGGAGGAATCTGTTGGAGGAAGATAGGACTTTTCCACAATTATATCTACACCAAAACATTATGCAAATATTAGTAACCATTTGCCAGCATCTGGTGGGAGGTCAGAAGCTCCAGGAGTTATTCTCCCTAAAGATTTCCGCTCTCCAGAGACCTTTGTCTCTGGAATGACTCCCTGCTGTTAGGATAATGGGTCATTCCCCCTGAAAGCTTTAGCTAAATCAAGTCTCTTGGCCTGGCCCTCTCATCCTGGCCCTCTCTCTCAGCCTACGCCTGCCCCTTTCTTTCTTTCTCTCTCTCTCTCTCTCTCTCTCTCTCTCTCTCTCTCTCTCTCTCTCTCTCTCTCTCCTGTTTCTCTTCCCCCAACTCCTCTCCCTCTTCCCCTTTCCCATGACCTCTCTTTCCCCTCTTATTCTCTCTCTCCACATTGACCACCAAGTGGGGCTGAAGTGAGCATGCTACCAGGAAATGTGTCTATTATTTCTCTTTCTCATGCTCTCAATAACTTTACTATAACAATAATTATCTCTGCGCAACTGCATTTGCCAGACCTGTGATGTATATGTCGGAGGCTGGCTTCCTCAGACACCCCTGCTATTCTACAAAGAACTATATTGGAAGTATTACTGATGAGATCACAGAATGTCACAGACCCTTAAAAACAAGTTCACACATTCTTGTAAATACACATAACACAGTGCAGCCATATCATTTTAAAGATTGATGCATGAGATTATATATTCAGAAAAAGTGATATAGGGTTTTCAAAATCATCTTTATTTTAAATGTTAAAAAGTGGATAAATCACTTCAAAATAGCTACATACTGTTGTCGTAAAATAAAAACTCTATATAATTAAAAAAATAATTTGTAAATTATATTGTGTATATTGAAGTCATCAGAGCTGAAAATTGAGTGGACATTAAAGATCATTATACACCACTGAAGAACTATATAACTTTTTCATAATTCCTTAGACTTCTCTGCACTGTGGATCTTGTATGCACAATGAAGTTTGAAGATTTACTAAACCTGTCATCACATTACTTATGTTTAGTGAGGCATGAGGAATGACTAAATTCTCATAGTCTGTATATTCATAAGCCCTCTCTCCACTATGAATTCTCATATGCCGTTTGAGGTTAGTAGATTGAGTAAAAGTCCTCTTACATTCCTTACATTCATAGGGCCTCTCTCCATTGTGAATTCTCATATGTCGAGTGAGGTGTGAAGATGTAGTAAAAGCCCTGTCACACACCTTACATTCATAGGGTCTCTCTCCACTGTGAATTCTCATATGTTGAGTGAGGTGTGAGGATGTAATAAAAGTCCTCTCACATGCCTTACAGTCATAGGGCCTCTCTCTACTGTGAGTTCTCATATGTTCAGTAAGGATTGTGGAACGAGTGAAAGTTTGCTCACACTCCTTACATTCATAGGGCCTCTCTCCACTGTGAATTCTCATATGTTGAGTAAGGACTGAAGACTGAGTAAACGTTTTCTCACATTCTTTACATTCATAAAGCCTCTCTCCACCATGGACCCTCATATGTTTAGAGAGGCTAAAGGATGTAGTAAAAGTTCTCTCACATTCTTTACATTCATAAGGTCTCTCTCCATTGTGAATTCTCATATGTTGAGTGAGGTGTGAGGATTGAGTAAAATTTCTGCCACATTGCTTACATTCATAGGGCCTCTGTCTTCTGTGACTTCTCATATGCTGAGTCAGGCATGAACATGGATTAAAAGAATTTCCACAGTGCCTACATACAAAATACTTAATACTTTTGGAGAGTCCCATAACATCAGTGGGTGTTGAAGGACTTCTGAAGATTTCACATTTTTCATATGCATAGCATTTGTTTCCTGCTAGAAATCCTACTGCAGTGTGCAGGTTGTTTTTCCCACATTTCCTAAATTGGTCAGCATTGCATCGAGTGTGAAATCGATGACAGCGCAGTGAAGAAAGATCCTTGAATGGTTTTCCATACTGAAAACATTCCATGGGATATAAGTATCCTGGTCTTTTTAATACAGGAAGAATTGAAATTTGACTGGAGATCTCACCGATAGTATTTTCCTCATATCCTTCGCAGGATGTCACTGGGAAATACCTCCTGTTAAAAACAAATAATTAAAAGAATTTTTTCTTACCATTTTATCATTATCATAGATAGCAAACAGAGTTTCTCTGGTCATTTGTCTAATAGATCATAAATTTAATAACCTGAGGGTGATACAACCATTACTGTCAACAAGTTAATACAACATGAGACATTATATAACTAGATATAAAAATGTTCCAATGGGCTGAGCCCCGGTGGCGTAGTGGTTCAGTGCAGCACTGTGGCCCACTGGCATGGCGGTTCAAATCCAGCAGCAGCTCTCAGGAGCAAGGCTGGGTAGCTCCCACGACCACCAGAGGGCAGTGGTGCCTGCCCAAAAAAATGTTCCAATATTAAAAATATTTCATATCAATTACAAATATATTTTGATAGCACTATTAGGAGATATTATTACAGACACAAACACACACACATACATATGTAACAGCAAATTTGTACTCTACTATTAAGGTAAAAGTTGACAGGTTGAATTAATAGCGTGGAATTTTTGAGCCATGATTGAATTAAAAACAGATTAGTACTTTGGATATTTACATGGATAAATAGCAATATTATATATTATACAGATACTTGCACTCAAATATAAATATAAACTATAAACTGTTATATTCATTCTACTCATAGTGACCCTATGTAATAAAATAGAAATATATTTTAAATAGTGTCATATTTCTCATAAGGTGTGGCTGATGTGTTAGAATCAATTTGCTTGTAGTTAGCCATCAAATTCTTAATACAAGAATACCAGTTTTATGTTTCTGTCAATATGTACATAATACACAAACATGCAAGAGGGTACCCCCTCCAAGGAAAAAACTGGTGGGTGGAGTTTCCATAGTATGCATTTCTTTCCTCTAGGCAAGTATCCATCAACTCACTCTGAGTTAGTTTAACCAGCAATGTCACCTGGGAAGGTTTCCTCTGGTAACAGTAAATTTTTTCAAAAAAGCAGTTTTGCTCAAACTTCATTTTTTTGGTGATGATTTAAGAGAACAACATGGCACTGTGAAATTTTATTTCCTACTTGGGAAAATACCACAGAAACTGCTGTGATGTTGACCACACTTTACAGGGGCAGCATTATGAGAAAATTTTCAGTTTATGAGTAGTTTTCTCTTTTCAAAAAAGATGACATATCTATTGATAACAAACCTAATTCTGGAAGTCCTTCAACTTCCAGAACAGACAAAAATGTTGACAAAATTTGTGCACATGTCCTTAAAGACTAATGATGGACTATTGAAGAGATGCCAAAGTTATCTGAACTATCTTAAGCTTGGCTCAATGAATTTTAATGGAATATTTTGGAATGAGAGGGGTCGCTGCAAAATGTGTGCTTTGGGTTCTGACTGACCAGGAAACATACATACTTTGAAAGAACAGTTCTCAAGTGACCCAGACTCTTGTTCCAAGGTCTTTACTTAGATGAGATATGGTGCTCTTCATGCAATCCCCAAAGCAAACAGCAATCAAGCCAGAAGAAAACACCATCAAGTCGCCCCCCAAAAACCACGTCAAGTAAAGTCAAAGATCAAGATGATGTTTACTTGTGTTTTTGATGTGAGAGGGATAGTGCATTGTGAGTTCATTCCACCAGGTCAAATTGTTAATCAAGATTTATATTTAGAGGTTCTGGAAAGATTACTGAACAGTGGGTGACCCCCCAAAATAGGGACTGTTTTGTGGCAGATAGGGGACTTGCTTTGACATGATGACAAAGCACCTGCTCACATACCCATTTCAGTTTACCAGTTTTTTAGCAAAAAGCAGCATCCTTCTCTTGTCCCACACACCTTACTCACCTGATCTCGCTCTCTGTGACTTCTTTTTTTTCCACAAATAAAGAGGGACATGAAAGAACAGTGATTTGACGATGCAGAAAAAGTGAAGGAAAAAAATGAGGAAGATGCTATCAGCTATCCAAACAGAAGAGTTTAAAAAATGCTTCCAAGAACGGAATCTCAGATTTGACAAATATATTAAGTGTAATGGTGATTACTTTGAAGGTGATAAAGTTGTTTTGTAAAAAAAAATTTAGCACACAGCTTTAAAAAAAAATTGCCTTTTTTTTTTCTGGCGGATAGTGCCCATACCTTTATATCCATCTATAAACACATGAGTTGAGCATCAAGATGTTTGTGGAAAATTCCACTTTTTCATAATCTTTATGATGCCTCAACTCTGTCTCAAAATTCCCTATGATCCAGTAAATTCTGACTCATATCTCCCTTATAGGACCATGTACAAATGCCCATTATATTCTGAGACTCTCTAAGAAAGTAAAAGGTCTTGTTATTCTGACAAGAACAACGACTGACTTTGTGGTTAGCAGGCCAATGAGCATATGGTGTTGAGCTTCTACGTGGTAGTGCTGCTGAAACAAACAACGTTGCTCCTCAAGATTAAGAAGAGGTGATTTACTTAGGAAAAAATTCCTCAAAAAAACTCTACACAGGGGCTGAGCCCCTGTGGCATAAGTGGTTGAGTGCGGGACTGTGGCCCATGGGCTTGGCAGTTCAAACCCAGGGGCGGCTCTCAGGAGCGGTGCTGGGTGGCACCCATGACCACCAGAGGCAGTGATGCCCACAAAAAAACAAAACAAAACAAAACAAAAAAAAACAACTCTACACAGTATTCCATTGTGTACTGCTCTTTACATGTATTATCTATAACAATATATTGCTACATATATATGGAAAGATATGGTTTTATTAGACGATAAGATAACTTGGCTCCTACTACTTATCTGTAAGAAGAAGATGACTAAAGTTTTCTTCCCCAGAGTAATTGGAAGGTTCTAAATTGAACTGAGTGATTAGCTGAGTGCTTAATCATCTGTACCATGTGCATATAAAATGCTAAAATATTTGCTTCAATCTTGTTCTTAATACATGTACATACATAACACAATATTCCCTTCAAACTCTATCCTGGGTCATTGCTCTCTCTCTCTCTCTCTCTCTCTCTCTCTCTCTCTCTCTCTCGCACGCTCTCGCTCTCACTCTCGCTCTCACTCTCTCTCTCTCGCTCTCTATCTCTATCTCTCTCTCAAGTAAATTACACTCACCTCAAAAGTGGGCTGTGGTCTTTATCCTGCTCCTTACGGCCATGAAACTCACAGATTTTTTGCAGTATGGAGGCAGTTGTATCATTTTTCAAGAATCTTACCATTGCATCTTCAGTGGGTAGGTTTTCTTAATCATTAACATTTAAGAAACAGAAACAGCTATGTAAGTTGAAGTTAATGGAATGAAACAAAAATGAAAATGAAGAGATAAGAGGTAACTCTTTGGCAAGGAATATTTTGTTGTTTCAATGTTTGGGCACTGTTCAAGTAAATTAATCCTTAAAGATGAACAGGAACAGTAATATATACAGCTTACAATTAGAAGATCAAAAATTTTTAAATGGTGAACACAAGGCAGATGTAACATTAAAGATAAAAAGAGGATACTTTTTTCCTTCACGAATATAGGTGCTATTGTTGGGACCAAAAGCAAAACACAAATAAGTAAGGCAATATACAGAGTTTTTTTCCTTAGCCAAATTTTCTAACTGATTTATCAAGTGCAGTTTCTTCCATGAAGAGCTGGTCAATGCTGTGGTGACATAGTGGCCTGGATGACTGTTCTGCATGGTCCTCTGGTATTGACCTGACTTCTCAGAGATAACAAAATAGGTCTTAACAATATGGTGTTTGTGACAAAAACAGGAAAGTCCAATTAACATGTCCCTGAAAATGATTCAACACTCTGATTTTTCAGGATGTCTGCACATAAGCAGGTGTGAGTTATATGCAAAATAAAGTAGCTTTTCTCCCTTCACTACCCCCTCAAACACTTAGTCAACACAATAATGCATTGGTAAAAATAGGTGATAAGCATTGTCCTGCTAACATCAACATCAATAGCTTGATACTACCACCCTTCTCTGCTGGAAAAAGATGAGACTTTGACTATCTTTTAAGCATAGGTGCTCTTCTTCTGGCACAATATAAGATACTACTCTATTATGACTTATATATTTGACAGTGGCTTAAGTACCAGAAGTGGAACACCCGATCCTTACTTTTAGTCTGCTCAGGTTGGAAGTTCCACAGACATCACCTCACTACTGGTAATACTTACAGTATTTGAAATACTTGTTGGTAGCTTGCCAAATAACAACATGCAAGTTTTGAGAATGTGGCAAACTGTAATACGTAGATTTATGATCATGAGAAACCTAGTATGTACCACACAGAGAAAATTAACTCCTTTTCTTTTTTATATATGCATCTTTGTAAAAACTTAATCATTTACTGGGATCTCTTACAGATATTATGAGAATCTGTAAATCGACTGCTCCCACCATCTGTGTGAAAACATTTTCTTTCTTCTTGAACTCTTTAATATCATTTAACAAGGTATTCCTAACCTTTATCACAGTGATTGGGGCAACAAATTTATATTACTGGGTATCTAATGAATTAAATTGAAATAGTGAATTTGTTCATACCTACTATAGCTAGACTTGTGAAGGTCTCCACCATCATATCACTGTAGAGTTGCTTCTGAGAAAAATCCAGCAATGCCCATTCTTCTGAAGTAAAGTCCACAGCCAGATCCTCAATAGTCATTGCATCCTAAAATAACCCACATATTCTGGTTCATCTAAAGACTAACCATTCAAATATGTGTGAAGAGAAAGAGGAGGCTTATCATCCTGAAGAACTTTTGTTTCATAGGGATTTGTCACAGGATTCTATATGGTCTAGTTTTGGGTTTAGCTAAAAATCTCATTCTCTGTCTATATTCATTTAACCGATATAATAACATAATAATCTTCTCACTTCCCACTTGGACTTTCTGATTTCCATCTACTTCTTAACTTCGGAATTATGATAATCAGGAACTCTGTACTATAAACACAATATTTCACATCATCTCGTGTGTGTGTGTGTGTGGGGGTGTGTGTGTGTGTGTTTAAGGGGTGTGGGCAACACCTTCCCAGCAACAAATAAAAGACTTTTAAAAATATAAGTGAATACTGATATATTAACAGTTAAAAAATACTAAAAGATTGGCAGCTTATTTGTGTGTTTATTTGTTGTCTCTTGTCAACCATTTCAGGAGATAGCATTTCTGAACAAATTTAACATATAATTCAAATATGCTGTGAAGTATTAGGGATAAGAAAACTTCAATTATCAATTGAATATCAACATGTTTAAATAAACACATGTACATCTGGAAATGATATATGTCCCCAAATTTGGAAAATAAGTATTTGACCACAGACTAGTGGATAGCCATATTGATGTGCACAAAAAGCAAGCATTGTAGGTGCAAGTTTTCAAACAATATTCTTATGACACAAATGTAAAATTTTGCTGAAAATAATCCAAAAACAGCTGAAATTCTAGATCAACAAAAGTGCTTATGGAAATGTTTACAGCTGAGGAAAAGAGGAAGTTATTCAAACAAAAGGAGATGTTGTGTAATTTAAAATTAAGGAAGAGGGCTGAGCCCTGGTGGCCTAGTGGTTGTGTGCAGGACTGCAGCCCACAGGGTTGGCTGTTCGGATCCAGCCGCAGCTCTCCGGGAGCAAGGCAGGACTTCCTCCCAGGGCAGTGATGCCACACACATAAAATTAGGGAAAAGAAAGTACATATGAATCTATATTTTTTATAATATGAAAAACCAGACATATGGAGCACATGGTTTCAAAATGAGAGATGATCACATTAAGAACCTGTGATGTACAAAGACAAATGTTACTTGCTGAGAGAAAATAGAATGTGAAGAACCCACTAATAATGATAAAATATTTTTAGCACTGATTATTGATTAAAACACATCACAAAGTAAATAAAAATCCTCACAATTGAACCAATAAGCAACTTCTTAATAGCTTTAACATAACTTAACTCAGGACTTGTAGTTTACTTGGATCCATAATCAGTATCCATGGAAACAGCGGCCAAGAAATCAAAACACATTTTATGGACAATCCTCTACAAAGTACCTACTTAAAGAGCTGAAATCAAAAATGTTACTTGGGGACTAAGGGGAGCTTAGCTCATGTCATGATATTCCCATCACCCTATATGTATTTTCTTAATGAACAATAAGAAAAAATGTAATTTAATTCATTTTAATTTCATGGTATTTGCACAGGATATTGAATATACCACTGAACTTAGGAAGAATAAACAAATCTATCTTGGAATAAGGAACACTGGTTCACATTAGGCTCCTGGGTGAGTCGTTTGAAACTTCCAGCCAGTTCACAAGAGAAAGGCAAAGTTTTGTATTCCCATATAGCTATGGTATAAAAAACTCCCAGGGACAGTCTTATCCTCTCCTTTAAGAATGTTAGGACTTAGAATAGTTTCTATGGCAGTGAGTTTGTAGTTTTTGCCTTTTAGAAGTTCAGGTCAAATGCAATTAAGAAGCAATGATGGCGAGATGGCATGCCCCATACATGGGACATATCCCAGGAATGGAATCAAGAGAAAAGGACATGATTGGATTTTTTAAAAAGAATCACCTTCAATGGCTGTATTTTAACAATAGCAATAGTGAGGTTACTTATGGTAGGCAATGTAAAGACTGTGCAAGTCTGGGCAGGATTTCCTTCTGTTATAAAAAATGTCATTATCAGTGAGGTCAATCACTGATTGACCATCACCATCAATCCATAAAAATAATGAGTATGGCATTCTCACATATTGACCAACTGGCATATTGTCATCAGACTAATTCCTTTCATGAAGCCATAAGGAAACTAAACCCTTAAACAGTGTAAGAGTTCTATGTACCATTATTGGCACTTCCTAGAAATTTTTTCACTGGCTGAGGGAACAAAGAAAAAAGTTGTGATAGGGTAAGGGTGATTCTGGATGGACTGAGAATTCAAGCCCCCTGGTAGAGCTTCATATGCACACTCTGCTCAGGAAGCTCTGGTGCCCATCACAATAAACCAAGGCTCAAATTGGAATGTTGACACCTTATATAATTATCCTCAAGCCACATAAGGTAGATCATCACAGTAATTCAGTGCTTGAAACCACATATGTATTTGATAGCGACAGAATGCATAATAAAGCTGTTCCTTGTCCCCTGCCATGGTCAGGCTTTTACATTATAGACTCAGAACCTCAGGTATTGGGGCACAGCATCCCCAACAATTCCTACCTAACATTGCTCTGTATAATGAAAATGCCAAAGGTCTCAGTAGTACTCACCATTTTACAACTGGAGGTTCTTAAAGCCAAATTAATGTACTCTCTAAATATAAGCAGTAGAGCCAGTAGGAAGTTTGGAGTCAGGTAAAGGAATTTGGTTCACACACAAGTCAGATGTTGAAATCCTTCCTTGTGATGAATAAATGTGCAAGACAGTAATACCAAATATCTATCAGTATAGATACTATCTAGTAGTACCTAGATTGGACTGTATTTCTTTGTGGCAAATTTACATCCTGAAAAAGAAGGGGAAATAGTGTTGAGTAAGGCATGACAAGTTCATGGTTTGTACTTCTTGCCCTAACTAATGGCCACCTTGCCCCCTGAGAAGAAGTTCCAATATGAGGCTGTGTGCATTAAAAAGGAACCCATTCTATCCTTATCGAGCATATTCTTTCATTCTTCATGTCCCCTTCATTGACATTCATGTCAGAGAAGAAGTGTTTTCTTGGCTCAGAAGGTGAATGGATTCCAGGTCTTCCCAAAATGAAATCTGTGAGCCTGGATTACTATATAAACTTAGGAATTAAATGCTTAAGTTGATGGTTCACCTCTGTTGTTTAAGGTTGATTTTAAAGAGGAACCCACACATTTGAATTTGATTTCAACTTACATTAATTTTCAGGAATTAATTTACATTAATTTTAGATTAATTTTATTAAACTCACTGTGTCAGTAATTTTTATTTTTTTTGCCATTAAAACACTTGAATTGGGGACTGGACCTAAGGTGAGCTAGGTTGACTCACGGGCCAGAAGAAGCCAACACAGAAGACAGAACTGCAGAGCACACAGGATAAAACTAAGCAGGTGTGTGTGTGTGTGTGTGTGTGTGCGCGCGCGTGCAGGGTGAGGAAGAGAGAAAGACAGAGAAAGAGAGGGGAGGGAGAGAGAGAACCCCATCATGGCTCACCAAGTCCCAGGGACGACATCCCTGTTTGGACCAACCAATGCACAGAGAAGCCTATAGGGCTGGCCCCACATGAGACATGACATTCCCTCACTGACCCATAGTACTATACGAAACAGCACTGGAGACACTGGGCTGAAAGTGTGCAGAGTCTGCCCCATGTACAGTGGGGTGAAACATGAAAGAAGTAAAACAGGTCAACAAAAGGAACAAAGAAACCAAGTCCGCAAAGAATCCTGAAAATAGACTTCTCTCTAGGGAACAGGGCTTGGCATCTCCTCAGACCTGATTGGAAAATATACATATGCATCAGCAAATGGGTCAGCAGACAGACCTGCAACTATCTATTGGTTTGGTTTTTTTCCCCCCTTATTCTGATTTGCTTGCTTGCTCTTGATTTTCTTTCACCTTGTGTCTATCTAGTCAGGTATGATGAATATTACCAAAGAGAAAACAGTGGTTTTAGGGGGACATGGGAGAGGAGGAGGTGATGAGGGGAATGTGGAGCCAACAAAGTCGGAGAACAATGAGAGATCTAAAATTGATGGTGAGGAGGGCATATAATGCCAAGTGGGGGTTAAACAAGTACAATGTATACCAGGGGAACTACTGAGAGACAAATGGAGGGTGATCATGATAGTGGGACAGGAGGAAGGTGAAAGAAAATAGAGGAAAGAAATAGGAGGCAAACGCTATTTATAGAGGTGTAGCTTTAGGTGTGTATAGATGTAAATATATTAATTCATAATGAAAGTGATAGAGGACATTGTCGAAGTATTAAGATAGCAGATGTACTTTGGACCTCTATTCAAAGCAACTTTTAACACAAGGACACTTTGTTCTGATAACCTGGCTCTCTTTGATACTCATCTTCCCTACATGATTGTCCAAGACAAAATGGATGCATAAGCAAATGGTCTATCAAAAGATATACCATCTGGGATCTTAAAGGCTTGAGGTTAAACAAGCAGCCATCTCACAGGGAAGCAAATAAGTCCACAAAGGACGAAGTACAGGAGTCTGTGTGATTATGAGGTGTTGATGTGACACAGTATAAGGTATCAAAAGATCCAAAACAAATAACTATACTGAAACAAATGAAAGGGGTTGGAGTGGTCCATCTGTAGACAATGGGGTATCCCTACACAGAAAGTTAAAGAAGGGATGGTTTAACCAAGGTGCAGTAAAGCACCAACAAAAAACATATCATTTCTCTAGTTCCTGAATGCTTCTCTCCTTCCCCCCACCCCCACCCCCGCCCCAATACCATGACCCAGATCTGTCTTACACATCTAGCTAGACTGGACAACACACACTGGTACAGATAAGAGCTCTTAACACAGGGAATTCAGGACAGATAAACCCCTCAGGATCAGTAGTGAGAGTAGAGCTATCATGAGGGTAGGAGGATGAATGAAGGAGGAGGAAGGGGAAACCTATCACAAGGTTGGATATCTTCCCCCACCCCCAATCAGCCGAAGAGGATGAATAATAGAAATGTGATGTTTGGGCTGGGGTTGAATCAGGCCGTCTGGACCAGGCAGACCCTTGCACCCCTTTGCACCAGCCTCACAACAAGATGAACAACCTGCTGAACTTTGTAACCCCTGCCTCTGGCATTTCACTGAGCTTATCTCCCTGAAGGGCCCAGCCCCTTCACAGAACTTATCTCTCAGGGCCAGGTCTGTACCTCTTCCCTCAGTGTTCCAGGAGGCAGATCTGCAGCAGGCACAATGTACTCACAGACCATATCCTGACTCAGACCCTGCAACTGCTACACCAGAAAGTCTCATTCCCCTTATCGGTACATATGTCCTTGGTTCAAGCAAGCCCTATATGTGCCCCATGTCCTCACTGCCAGGAGTAGCTTCCCTGGCCTAACTCTCGGGCCTCAGAACCATCCAGAAGCTCAAGATGCTTCTCTCTCTCTCTCTCTCTCTCTCTCTCTCTCTCTCTCTCTCTTCCCTTCTCAAAAGTCCTTCCTACCTCCAATAAAGCATATCTTTGCTTTTCATGCCTAACTGAGCTCTGTCTCCTTCCTGCAGCTCCATCTTAACCTCTTAGTGGGTAAAGTGCAGTGTAAAGCAGGAAATAATAATAATAAATAATTGATGCAAGACTCTCAAGGGCGGGAGGGTGGGGAAAGGAGAGAGAAAGAAGGAGCTCATACCAGGGACTCAAGTAGAAAATGTTTTGGAAATGATGATGGCAATATATGTACAAATATGCTTGATACAACTGATGTGTAGAATGTTATAAAAGCTGTAAGAGCCCCCAATAAAACGATTTTTTAACTTAATAATTTAGAGATTTAGGATATGGGATCAAAGCTTTTATTGTTGTTGTTATTCCCTGTGCACTTTCTCACTAACAATTATTTCTTCTCATTTAAATTGTATCTTTATTTTTCCTTTTCATTGATTATCTGACTAAAACTAACACATCCATTTTTAAGAAATCTGGGTGAATTTGTAATGATATTTCTCAAATATTTTATTAATCATTTAACTAACAATTCAGAAATTATACTTTCTCCCCATTACCTCACCCAACTAAATTCCATTCTTTTATTTCTTTCTATCATTGTAAATATTTCTCTCAATGTTATTTTTTCCATGATTTAGTGTTCAGTTACTCATCTTCTTATATAATATCTTATGTTTTACTACTTCTCCAGTATCGTTATTTCATTTTGAGGCATTCCTATATATATATACACTATTTATTTTTAGAATCAAGAGGAAGATTTTTGTTTTGTTTTTTAAATCATTTTATTGAGGGCTCATATAACTCTTATCACAATATATACATATATGCATTGTATCAAGTACTTTTGTACATTTGTTGCCATCATTTTCAAAATATTTTCTTTCTACTTGAGCCCTTGGTATCAGTTCCTCATTTCCCCCCAGTCTCAAGAATATTTGAAAATTTATAAATTATTTTTTCATATCTTACACTGACTGGTATCTTTCTTCACCCACTTTTCTGTTGTCCATACCCAAGAAGGGCTTGATATGTAGATCATTGTGATCTCTTCCCCCTTTCCCTTACCCTCCTGGTATCACTACTCTCATAATTAGTGCCAAGGGCTTTATCTGTCCTGTGTTTCCAGCTCTTATCTGAACCCATGTACAGCTTTGGTCTAGCCAGATTTGTAAAGCAGAATTGGATTATGATAGTTTGGGGGAGGAAACATTAAAGAACTAGAGGAAAGTTGTATGTTTCATTGGTGGTATACTGCATCCTGACTGGTTCGTCTCTTCCTTGTGATCCTTCTGTAAGGAGCTATCCAAGGTTCTAGAGATGGGTTGTGGGTCTCCACTCTACTCCCCCTCATTCACATTTTTATTCTGGATCTTTGATGCCTGATACCTGATCCCATCAACACCTGGTGATTACACAGGCTGGTGTGTTTCATCCATGTGAGCTTTGTTGTTTCTCAGCTAGATGGCTGCTTGTTTGCTTTCAAGCCTTTAAGACTCCAGATGTTATATATTTTGATAGCCAGGCACCATCAGTTTTCCTCACCACATTTGCTATGCACCCATTTGTCTTCAGTGATTGTGTTGAAAAGGTGAGCATCATGGAATGCCAGGTTGTGTTGAGGAGTACTTGTATAAAGACCAAATATCTGTCTGCTACCTTGATAATTAACATACAAATAAATATACATAGATCTATTTCCTTATCATTTATATAAATATATTTAGATTTATACATACCTATATAGATGCCTCTATAAATGTCCTTTACCTCTTGGTTCTTTCCTCTATTTTCTTTTACTTTACTCTTGTCCCACTATCATGTTCAGCCTTCATTTGGGTTTCAGTAATTCCTCTCAGTTACATTGCCCTTGATCAAACCCTACCAGGCATCCTACACCCTTCTCACCATGGATTTTAGATCACCTGTTCTCTTGGTCCTGGATTTGCTCAAACCCACTTCCTTTCCGAGCCTCCCCTCTCTTGTATCCCCCAGAAACTGTTGGCCTCATTGTTTTCTCCTCCAGATTATTTAAAAGTGGAAGTTTTTAAGACTTGAAAATTTTCAAGCTCCCTTGAAGGTAAATATATTTTTTATTAGCCAGACATCCAACTTAAGAAAAGAAATATTTTAGGAAGAGTGTTTTTTACCATTTCATACTGCACCTCAGTCGATAAACTTGGACATGGTTGGCTACAGTAATCAAACTGAATCACACTCACCTATGCCTCTCCAATCCATGCTGAGCTTTTCGTCAAGCTTATCCTGCCCCAAGTCCCTTGTCTACTGTGGCTACTGTACAATATCTACTGTGAGTGTAGAAACTCCTAGTGTTGGGGGAGCCTATTTATAAGCTTTTAGTGATATGTACATGAGACTGTGGTAACTAGTGAAACGTGCTTTTGAGACATACAAGAGAAAGGTGGACACCAGCAGGACACTCTGGAAGTAACTTGACCAAAGCAGAGATGTCAGAGCCAAAGTGAGGGCAGAAGTTTAAAAGTAGAAGAGATGGATTCAGGATGAAGTGGCTTAACAACCATTCTGTCATCTTGATTAGCACCTAAGTTCCTAGCTTTCTAGTAATGATGACAGGTGGCAAACAACACACACTCTGGGTGAGGGCTTATTGGTTTGGGTTCCAGAATGTCCCATCCATAGTCTTGGTCTTCTGGGAAAAGGGAAAAAGCTAGTGTCTAGGCTTGAACTTGATGGAAACTGGGTGGGTAGGAAAACAACATGAATGTGGTGGGAAGGGGCAAAGCTGTGAAAAAGTTGGAACAGAGTGCAAGTGCATTAGCCTGAACGACTATTTGGATATCATTGGCATGGCTGTTTTGCAGCTCTCAGGGAATTTCTGAAAGCAAGATGGTGGGATACTGAAGTAATAAGGTAAGAGCTATAGTTTGGGGGCCCCCCTAAAACTAATCAGTAAGTCAGGCTCCTACAGAAAAACACAATTTTGTTTTGTTTTTGTTTTGTTTTCTCTCATGCCCAGTCATCATGCATACCTTGAATATAAGGTTCACCATTCCAATAGGTCACCAGGCTCATACATAGGCTGTTTGCTGAGCAAGGTTGACTCTAGGACCCTCCTTGTGGAACATTCTACATCTAAGCTTGTTGAAGTTTTAACTCCTTCCAGGAAATCTGTAAGCTGATGCAAAAAATAAAAAAAATAAATATTCTGTTATGCAAACAGAATAGTGACAGTAACAGTCAAGAGATCAATAGATACATTGCATTACATAACTCTGCTGAATAAGGTTTCATTAGTGTTTGAAGAGCAATGGCATCACTCTGAGGACTAGGTTCACCTGATCCAAACCATGGTATGTCAATTGATTCATGTGGAAGTGGAACACTGAATAAGAAAGGCTGCAAATGTGCTTAACACAATGGATGTATGGCTGTATTGTGATGAGTTGTATTAGCGCAAATAAAATAAATATGATGAGGATAAATACAAACTTTTTAAAAATAAATAAATAATAAGGAAGTCTGGAGAAACGTTGAAGTATTTACATGGTAGTGCTGGCCAAGAATACTGCAATGCCACAGGCATCCAAAAGGATGAACAAGTCCATCTTGGAAGAAGTCAGGTCACAGTGCAAGTTAGAGATAAGAGGGATGAGACTTCACAATGCATACTTTGAACCATGTTGCCAGAAGAGAACAGTTCCTGGAGAAGGAAAATATATTTGCTGAAGTGGAGGGACAGCAGTAAAAATAGGAGTCCCTCAACTAAAGGGATTGACCTGGTGCCTGCAACAGTGGGTTCACCCTGAATTGTGAAGATGGCACAGGAGTGAGCAGCGTTTCCTTTTGTTATGCACTGGGTCCCTAAGATGTGAATCAACTCAATGACACCTAACAACAACAACAACCTCAGGAACCACTAATCAGGACCCAAGACAAGCAGAAAATCCTAGTGTGTTAGGTAAGCTTACCAAAGTTATTTCCATGGTAACAGATACCAAACCTTTCAAGCAACATTTGCTGGAACTTACCCTCCCTTATTAGAAAAAAGGAATGTGTTGCCTTTAAAAGAAAAAAAAAATAGAGCAAACCAGGAGATGACAAAATCACTGAGGATTTTTTGTCCCACTTTTGCTTCACACACCATTCTCCTGGAGGTGAACTGAAGGACATTCTCTAAAGTTCTCACAGCATGTCATAAGACTGAGTGTTTTCCCAAAGTTGGGCTCTGGTGTGAAGGAAGCACAGGGTCACTCAGGTGTGAGTGACTATTTTTCTGGCAAGAGGAGTATAAATCATTTAGTCCTCTAAACCATGGGGTCACCTGCAAGATCTAAGGATCCAGTCAGAGCCAGTGATCTATGATAGTTGAGTGGATTTCAAGATGCTCAGGTCTATAAACAAGTGAATCAAAATAAAATTCCACAGGAAAATACCAGCATAACCTGACCACAGATTAAGGCTGAAAAATCTGGAAGCCAGAGACCAGAGTATTAAGACTTCTGAATAAACTCCATTTTACTGTTTGTTGTTTAAGTTGAAGTAATTGGGTGTAAACAGCCAAAAAGAGAATACTTTCTATCAGACCAGTAAATGCTGTGATACCTATCTCAGATAAAGACACTGCAAGAAATCTGTAAACCAATATAGATAATGGATCTACATGAAAAAATTCTTAAGAATATTGGGAACTGAGTCACACAACACTTTAAAGTAATTACATACCATGATTAATTAGAATCTGTCCCAAAGTTGATATAACATAAGAAAATAAGCTCTGGGGTCTGAGCTCCGGTGGCATAGTGGTTGTGCGTGGGACTGCGGCCCACTGGGATGTTCAATTCCAGCTCCATAGGAGCAAAGACTGGGCCTCCTATTCCCACCACCAGAGGGCAGTGATGCCCAAAAACAGACAAAAAAAGAAAGAAAATAAGCTCTGTAATATAGTAATTGATGAGAAAAAGAATCAATTATCTAAATAGACACGGAAATCAAACTAAATATAGTCAAAGGCTTTCAGGTTAAAAAAAAACTCTACAAATTTAACATGAAGCAGGTATATTTCAATATGCTAATATACATTTTAGAAAATATAACAAAATATCATACTTAGTGAAAAGGGGAAAAAAATCACACCAATGAAGCAGAACCATAAATGTCCATTTTCACCACTGATGTTAAAAAGTACTGTGCGCTCGCTTCAGCAAAGTATAAACTTAAAAAATTGTACTGTATGTTCCACCTAGAACAATCAGAAAAATAATTTTGTAAAGAAAAGTGACTTCCAAAATAAATAAATAAAAATTGCTCTATTTACAAATTAAAGATCTTATATATAAAATATTTAAGATAAGCCATAAGTAAAACTGATGGATATAAAAGGGTTGTATGTGAGGTGTCAAAGGGATCATTTATCAGGCATCAAAGAACAAAAAGTCAAAGTCATATCATTGCATGTCCACCTTCCTGATATGATCGCTGAAGAAAAATGTTTGCAAAAGCAAATGTGGTGAAGAAAGCTAATGGTGTCTGACTATCAAAAGATTTGGATCTGGGACCTTAAAGGCTTGAAAGTAAACAAGTGGCCATCTAGTTCAGAAGAAACAAAGCCCACATGGAAGAAGTACACCAGCCTGTGTGACCACAAGCTGTCAAAGGTATCAGACATCAAAAAACTGAAAATTATATATTATAAATGAGGGGGAGTACAGATTGGGGAGCCAAAGCCCATCTGTAGGTGAAGTGACATCCCCTTACAGAAGGGTCATGGGGAGAAGATGAGCCAGTCAGGGGACAGTGTAGAAACAATGAAATTTGCAACTCTACTTCTTAAATGCTCACTCCCACCCACTATCATTTATCTCAATTCCACCTGACAAATCCAGCTAGGACAGAGGATATACAGTGGTACAGATAGGAACTGGAAACACAAGGACTCCAGGACAGATTAATCTTTCAGGAGCAGTGATGAGAGTGACGATGGTGAGGGTGGAGGGAAGGTGGAGTAAAAAGGGAGAACCAATTATATGAATCTACATATAACCTCCTCCCTGGGGTACAGACAACAGGGAAGTAGGTGAAGAGCAATATCGGACAGTGTACGATATGACAAAATAATAATAATTTATAAATTATTAAAGGTTCATGAAGGAGGGGGTAGCAGGGAGAGATGGGAAGATGAGGAACTAATGCCAAGGGTTTAAGTAGAAAGAAAATGTTTTGAGAAGGATGATGGCAACAAATGTACAAATGTGCTTTGCATGGATGTATGCATCAATTGTGATAAGAGCTGCAATTGTGATAATTTAAAAAAAAAAAGGATGTATGCTACATTGCAAGACACAAAAGTAACTCTTTTTACTTACCTCATTAACCATTGATTGCTAGTCATCAACTCCCAAATCATTAACCTTTACATATCCTTACAAAATAATGATAAACACTGACCCCTAACTAACTGAACCCAGAACATTTACTAACATCCTGAGCATTCCCTGATACCCACAGCAAGTTTTAAAAGGTTAAGAAATCCTTACACTCTAAACCTAGCCTATGGCATTTGTCCCAATTCTTTGAATCAGGATCACAATCTTGAACATATTCTATAACCTGAGTCCTAAGTCTCAAATTCAAAAACCAACTCCCCCAAAGCATAATCTTTCAATCATAATTCTACACCATTATTATACCTTAATACAGAAGACCCTAATCAACCCCAAACATAATGTTAGACACTAAACATCCTAAACATATAGCTCATTAATCTGTCCACTAACATCTGACTCCTTATTCATGAACTTGACTTCTGTTTCTATCCATTTGATTCTTGTTCTGGAACCAGGAACATTAATTCCAGAATCTACATTCTGATCTTAAGTACAGACTCTGACTCCAGCCCCCTACAACTCTAAACTGGACCCAAACCTAACCCATCAAGAAAGGCAAGTTCCGAAATATGTGTGTGGGCTGTCTTCTCTCTCAGATTTGACCTAAAAGGAAGGGACTGTGTCAGTAGACATGCAAAAACAGGAATCTCAAACATATTTTCAGTTATCTTTTAAATCAGTTGCATCTTATTCATGGCGCTTGACAAAATAAAGTGGTACATAAATATTTAAATATGGCAAACAGCATCATGGTGAATGGTTATCACAGATCTCTTTTTTGATCACTGTTCTTCTACTCTGTCCTGGTCTCAACAGGCCTTTGCTGCTATTAGACATGTGCAGGGGTGTGTTACTCAATGAGACAGGTGACTGAGGGTCCAAATGTACTTATTTGCTAATGTGCATATCCCAATTTAACCTGGTTTCTCTCTCAAGGATGAAGTGAAACCCATATTAAATAATTAACTACTGATTATCCTATCATCGACCCACTCCATCCTCACCTCAGGGGACACTCATGTCACAAGAGATGCAGGAGGCAGAAAATTAAGGGTACACACATTGGAATCATTGTATCTATTTTTCAAAACTAATATTGGCCTATTTTTCAGTCCTAGAAAGGGGACTCAGAGAAAGTTTTTGTGTACCCCCTCTGCCTACAGTGACCGGATGTCCCAATTTTTAACAATTTAACAATGTCCAGTAGCATTTTAAAATAAAATAAATATATTACAATACTATTTTCGCATTCTATGAAAATTTTTGTTGCTCCATATACACCAAATTTTTAATTGACTCCCCCTCCTCCCAGTCAATGGTGTCCTGCTTAAAACCTAGTCACTTTACCTCTGCCAGTGTGAGCTGGTAACCCTAAAATATCTGTGTCCATAACATAACTTCACAAGACATCATACAAATGGGAATTGCATCTTCACCCCCAAATTGGAAAGATATCAATCCCAGGGACACTCTGTGTGTCCAGTGCCAGGAACTCCCACTCATAGCACACTAGGGCTCTCCACCCAGAAAGAAGAGAATTAATTTCTCAAAGAGTTGCTCATGAGCCCCGGTGGCATAGTGGTGGTGCACAGGACTGCAGCCCACTGGGTTGGAGGTTCAAATCCAGCAGCAATGCTGGACCTCCTACTCCCACCAGTGATGCTCAAAAAAATAAATTAAATAAATAAAAAAAAAATTTTAAAGTTGCTCATGATAACCTGTGAAAGGCTCACCAGACCTTCCAGGCCCTTGGACATGTACGTACACCCTGGAAAGAAAGCTAGGCTCTGATGTGGACAAATCAGCAAATCATTAGTGGTTTCACTGTCAAGATGATGGCAAAGGACTGAATTTTAATAAGGATTAACGATGTCAGAAGACTTGTAATTGAGACTTCAATGAAGAAATGAATACAAAATAAACTGAAGTAAATAAAAAGGTAGCAAGTTCCAAAACAACTGTCCTCCACAAATAGATCATTGTTCCCAAAATTGTCACAACAAGTTATTTTTGCACTTCAGAAAATGTGGATCTAATCCTATTTAGCCTCAAATAGTAAAGAATAAGGCCTGGACTTGTCCACATACAACTTAACGACATCATGTCTAGATCAACTCACAGGAAAACTATCAGATAGAACTCCCTAAAGACTCCCAAAAAAGATATCAAAAGGCAACAAAAATGAATGAAAAGGTAGGAATATCCTAAGGGATAATTTTACAAAGTTTATAAAACTGCTATAAAATGTCATAAAAATATAAACTATATGTGCAAAAATACATGATTGTCTTCTTAGTAGTGGGATAGTTTGAGATAGTATAAAATCAAACTAAGATATCATTGTACACACGACTCACAAGCCTCAAATTATTTCGTCAGAGGGCTGAGCCCCGATGGCGTAGTGGTTGTGTGCGGGACTGTAGCCTACTGGGCTGCAGGTTCAAATCCAGCATCAAGGCTGGGCCTCCTACTCCCACCACCAGAGGACAGTGATGCTCCCCCCAAAAACAAACAAGCAAACAAATTATTTCATCAGACAAGCAGATGGGACAATTATACACACACATTTGAGAGAGGAAAAATTTATAAAATACATCAGCTCTTAGTAAATTTTACTTTGGTTATGTTGTGCAACTCAACAATGTCTCCTCACCAGAGAGTGACTTCCAGAGGGCATTAGGGGCTTAGAAAGGGGATGAAGAGAATACTGGCAGTAAAATTCACAAAAGCAAAATTACACTTGAACCTTTAAGCTCTACAACAAGCAGGTTACTCTGGCAAGTCACACATTGGAAATTTGTGTATGAGGCAACATTAATAGGCCAAAGCTATAACCAACATGTGAAGAACACAAAAGCATTCTGAGGAAAATAAAGAAGAACCCAGACACAGTTTATAATGGAATATACAGGAGGCTCAAAAGAGGTGAAACTAAACTGCACAGAGTTTATGCATAGTGGCGTAGTGGTTGCACAGGACTGCGGCCCACTGGGTTGGAGGTTCAAACCCAGCAGCAGCTATCCAGGAGCAAGGGTGGGCCTCCTACTCCCACCACCAGAGGGCAGTGATGCCCCCTCCCCCAAAAAGAGGTGGATTTTACAGTTATGGATATTTCTTGGGCATAAATAAGCATCCCTTGGGATTGATTTCATGAGTTGAAGAATAGTCTCATGGGGATTCTAGGTTATTTATCATAATATCCGAAAATGTTATATTCCATATTCTACTTTGGAGAGATATATGGAATGCTAACAGCTTGTGAGCAGTCATCTGAGATAAACTATTGGTCTTTACTCAACTGGCATTAAAGTGAAAGACGGAAGCCAAAGAATGTAGTCTATCGTACAAAGTGTCTACAAGAACTATGGCCTCATCTACCCTGAAACAAGAACTAGATGAGATGGTGTCAGGTACCATGATGGAAAACTCTAATGAGTCCTTGACAGAGTGGGAGTAAAATGTCCAATAGAATCTCAAATTCCAAATATGGGGAGCTGATACCAGGAGTCTAAGTGGAAGGAGGATGTTTCAAGAATGATGATGGCAACAAATGTGTAAATGTGGTCTGCATATAATTGATGTATGTATTGATCATGATAGGAGTTGTATGAGGCCCCAATAAAATGACTTATAAAAAAAGAAAAGGAAAATATAGAGAGAATACTTCAAGAGAGAAAGAAGAAATGATTATGGTTTGGAAATTTTAGACATAGACTGCTAATTTTTGGTGCATTTCCTTCCATTGTGCTTCCTTGTATAAGTTTTTAATCGTTTCCATCAATTCATAATACATTGTCAACTTTTTATCTGTAATGAAATGACTACTAAAGTTATCTTTTTGAATTCTAAAAAAAACAAATTATGTCAAATTATGTAGAAATATTTTGGCAGGAATATAAGAATCTAGGAGAGTTCTTTAATTAATTTGCTTCATATTTTAAAAGAAACTAGAAAACAGAAATTATACAAAATGCAGTTTATGCAAGAAATATAATGAATTATAATCATAGTTACCTTTATCAAAATTTGATTGAACTATTGAATTATATATGTGAATTATATGCTAATAAAACTGTTGAAAAAAAAGAGGGATGCAAAGTCTGACATCTAGAAAAATAGGCTGAGCCCTGATGGTGTAGTGGTTGTGTGCGGGGCTGCAGCTCACAAGGTTGATGGTTCAAATCCAGCAGCAGCTCTCCAGAAGCAAGGTTGGGCTTGCTCTCACCAGGGCAGTGATCACACACACACACACACACACACACACACACACACACACAAATAGAAAAATAAAAACACCTTCTTAATGCCTAAAAAAAAAGAAAACCAGGCTGAGCCCCGGTGGCATAGTGGTTGTGCGCAGGACTGCGGCCCACTGGGATGGAGGTTCAATTCCTGAGCCCAGGAGCAAAGGCTGGGCCTTCTACTCCCACCACCTAAGGGCAGTGATGCCTCAAAAAAAAAAAAAAACCCTCAAACTTCTGAAAAAGTAAAACAAACCAACCAACAATGGGTTAAGATACTCTTTGAGTCGTGAACGCAAATGAGTGTCTGTGGTAATCTTTTAGCTAAATATCAGAATGGCTCATAAGAAAGTACTTTGAGAGTGACTGTGAGTACTTTGCTCCCTTAAAAAATTAAATTCTGGCAGCTCCATTGGCTTGCTTCCCCTCAAGCTGTTGAACCTGTCCGCAAGCTCCCAATAAAGCCTGCTTTAATCTCAAAAAATAAAAAAATAAGAAAGTAAATTCTATAACCAAAGGACAATAAATTATTTTAAAACAGACGTAAGAGGGAAAGGGAGCAGGAAAACTAGACTAACAAAGAACAGAAATATTGAAATATTGAGAACCTTTCACAAGTTATAAAGAATGGGTTGAGCTCCATTAGCATAGTGGTTGTGCGTCCACTGGGTTGGAGGTTCAAATCCAGCAGCAGCTCTCCAGGAGCAAAGCTGGGCCTCCCACCACCGGAGGGCAGTGATGTCAAAAAAATTCCACCAATGTCACTGAACAATTTGTTTAGAAATTGTTGAATGAGAAAACCAACAGCTGTCTAAACCGTCACTTTAAAAAAAACCTGGAGCCAAACACATAGTAAGAGCAATAATAAGGAAGTACTACAATAATAGCAATAAAAACTTCTCAAATGCACATGATTGCAGTCTCCAAACAGGTAGAAAATGTAGAACACTGAATGGTCAAAACAACAGCAACAACAAAACCCAACAGTGTCTATGTATTATCAGGAATTTCAATTCCTATACAGTAAACTAGATATGAATCATTAATGCCATTCCTGGTTACCACATAGTTGACAATAAATGTGCTAAATAATAGCATGCTAACACAAAAGAAGTAGTGTAACACATGAAAAAATTTTCACAAAACTTTTCTTATTTCAGAGGGGCTTTCTAGGTAAACTTTTGATAATTCATCTTGGAACTTACATCTCTATTCACCAGCCTATCCTGATGCCCACTGTGCTGAGCTGCGAACCGCAAGGCCAGTCATTCTGCCCTGTCCTGCTGGCATCCACTTGATGGCACTGAGGTTGAACTTCCCCAAGAGCAATCCTTTTCAGACCAAACACTAGACATAATACAAGTGTCTATTTGTTCATATATGGGCAGACCTACAAAAAAAGTTCATGTATAGGCAATATTAAGGAGCTTTATGGGTTACAACTGGGTTAGCTACAAGGTCAGCAAGTTGAAACCATCAGCGGAGAAAGATGAGGTGTTCTGCTGCCATAAAGAATTAGAAACCCACAGGGCAGCTCTAAGTTGGAAATGAGTCAATGACAGTTAAATTCCTATGGACTGTTACAAAAACTCCAGATAAATCTGTTCTTTAAAACAGGCAATTGCAAAGTGACCTTTGGTTAGTAGAGGGGAAATAATATGACTTACTTTTGCATTTCCACTCATACGTCAGTTCATATAGGTGTGTTTTTGTACTTGAGAAAGTGATACCCAATAAATGGAATTTTCTCTTTTCTTTTTTTTTTTAATGATTTCATTGGGGGCTCGTACAACTCTTACCACAATCCATGCATCCATGGTGTCAAGCACATTCATTGCCATCATCGTTCTCAAAGCATTTTCTTTCTACTTGAGCCCTTGGTATCAGCTCCTCATTTTCCCCCTCCCTTCCTGCCTCTAAATGGGATTTTCTCAATAGAAACACAAATTGATCTAAAAATGTCCAACAGATAGGGATTACAAACTCAAGAAATTAAATGCGAGGTTGAGCACATCTAGCAGAGAAGAGCATTTTATATGGAGTCCTGAAGAGCCCATTTAAAAGCACAGGGAGCTAGTGCCACCTCTCACAGAGAGGGGTGACAGAGATATTACATAGACTGGACAAACAATTTTAACACATTTGAAAGCCTCAGAGAAAGCATACCTCCAAATCAGAAAAAGCTGGATACCTCGTACGTACGTGACTCAGCTGAACTCCTGGTCCCAAGTCCCATGTAATTAAAGGATTTAAAAGTACAAGCCAACCCATGACCCCATTACCTGTCAGGACCATCTGATAATAACCCTCTTCCATTGTCTATCTCATCACACAGAGGAGAGGTGGAACTGCTGCTTTGTAACTGCTGTACAGGCTCTGATGTCAGGGTGAGAGGGCAGGAAGTACTCTGACAATGAATTGCAGAAATGGGACAAGAATGACTGGGCAGGACCTTGGGCTTGACATCCTCCAAAAGCGTAATTCCATGTTGGACTCTGTTCGCACAGTTCTATTATTAAACACAGAGAACCCAGACCCAGGATGGCGATGCTAACTCTGTATGATACCAACTCTGGGGGACCCATATGAAAGGAAAACCCAGGCAGGCCAGGTTTGCAAAACCATTATGTCCACAGGAAAGGTCTAGTAAGGTAAAGGTGGGACTCCTGATGCCACTTAGAGACAGCCAAGGTCCTTGGCTTCTTCTGTCACCATTTAACCTTACTGAGGACCTCAGGACAAGGAGGAAAGAGCCCCCAACCATTTCCTCCAGCCTCCACCTTTAATGTTACAATTCCTCAGTTCTCTATATCGCTCACCATCCTGCCTCCAACTTCAGAAGTCTTGTTGAACGTGCTCCCTGGGGAATGAACCCACTCCAGAAAGAGGGCAAGAGGTGGAAACAGAGCCATGAGGCAGTTTGAAGGCAGGTAAAAGACACATGGTCCACAACCAGTTTTAACATTTAAAACACTGACAGGTACAAATTGTTACCATCGATAGGTGGTCATGATGAGATTGGAAGTTTGTGTCCACTCAGAACTTTCAGGAAAGAAAGCCTGGGTGATGCACTTTGAAAAACCACTCACAGAAATCCTATACAACACATCCCTGTGCTCTGACACTCACGGAGTCTCCTGAATTAGTGGGTTTTTGATGGCATCTGTTTTGTTTTAATTCGTTTTTGGGATAAAAAGAATTCTGATCATTTGCTACCCTCAAAGCTGGCAGCTCAACCTCACCAGCAGATCTGTATGAGGAAAACGAGGCTGGTTGCTCCTGCATAGATTTTGAGTCCCAGACACCGATGAGTCAGAATTGACTGTGCAGCATGGAGTGCGTTTTGGAAGTTAGGGACAATTAAAGTTTCTAGAAGGCACAAACAACTTGCACTGGACTGTTCCCCTGAGAATTGACGGGGTAAACTCAGCCTGCTTACTGTGGAAGCACAGACCTGACGGTCCGCTTCCACAAACATGGTGCTCCAGAAATGCTATGGAACTGTTCTGTTCTCTAACACATGCTGTGGCCACGACATGGAATTAACTCCATGGCACCTTACCCAAGGGGAAATTAAACATGACGTCAGCATATTAATGTCTCTGTATGCAAATTGGCGTTATGTTGAAAATATGACCAAGAAAAACAAAAATAATTCTCATTAAGAATTACCATGTCGAGCTGAGCCCCAGTGGCGTAGTGGTTGTGTGCAGGACTGCGGCCCATTGGGATGGAGGTTCAATTCCAGCTCACAGGAGCAAAGGCTGGGCCTCCTGCTCCCACCACCAGAGGGCAGTGATGCCTTAAAAAAAAAAAAGAATTACCATGTCCACTGAAAAATATACAACTTTCCTCTGGTTCTTTAATGCTTCTTCCTCCCCCAACCCCCACACACCCCACTGGGATCATTCCCAGTTCTACCTTACAAATCCAGCTAGACCAGAGCATGTAGGCTGGTACAGATAAGAGCTCACAACACAGGGAATCTAGGACAGATAAACCTCTCAGGACCAATAATGAGAGTAGTGATATCAGGAGGGTAAGGGAAAGGTGGTGGGAGAAAGGGGTAATTGATCACAATGATCTACATATAACCCTCTCCAAAGGGGATGAACAATTGAAAAATGTGTGAAGGCAGACAGTGGTTGATGTAAGACATGAAAATTTTTTTTTAGAAATTATCAAGTGTTCATGAGGGAGGAAGAAAAATGAGCTGATACCAAAGGCTCAAGTAGAAATAAAATGTTTTGAAAATGATGATGGTAGCATATGTACAAATGTGCTTGACACAATGGATGAATGAATGGCTTGTGATAAGTACTATACAAGTCCCCGAAAATACATATTCCCACTGAGAACTTGGCATATTGAAATTAGCTAGTAAAGAAACCGTACTGCTCCATTGGTTAAATGATTGGCAGCTACATGAAATGAAAGCAGTTGTGTCCCACAATGTGGCAATTTGGTCACATATTAGACTATAGTCTAGAAACCATCAGGAAGAGGTTATGGTTCTATTGCATCACTAACAGAACATACTAGAGTGCATCTGAGAACAACCAAGAAGCAAAACAAGCCTCTTCTAAAAGATGGGACTAAGAGATACCAAAGGGATCAATTATCAAGTTTCAAGAACTAATAATCATAACATTATATGCTCACTTTCCTGATATTATCACTGATGACAAATATGTACATAAACAAATGTGGTGAAGAAAGCTGATGGTGTCCAGCTATCAAAAGATGTGCATCTGTGGTTTTAAAGACATGAAGGTGAATAAGTGGCCATCTAGCTAAGAAGCAAGACCATGTGGAAGAAGCATAACAGTATGTATGACCACAATGTGTCAAAGGGATCCGGTATCAAGCATCAAAGACCTAAAAGATATATCATTATTAGTGAGGGGGAGTTCAGGTTGGGGACCCAAAGCCCATCAATTAGTGAAGAGACATCATCTTACAGAGGGGTTTTAGCAATGAGATGAGCCAGTCTAGGTGCAGTGCAATAGCAATGAAATGTTCTCATTTGCTTCCTCCCACCGACTATCATTATCCCAATTCTGCCAGACAGATTTGGCTGGACCACAGGATGCGCAATGGCGTCAAAAACGTGGGTTTTAGAATAGATAGTCCCTTGAGACTAGTGGGGAGTGGTGACACTTGAGGGGTGGAGGGATGGTGGAGTAGAAAGGGGGAACAAATTTCTCGGATCTGCATGTGACCTCCTCTCTGGTGTGTGGACAATGGGGGGAGGGGAGGAAGTGAGTGAAGTGACACAGTATACAGTGTCGGTATATGAAGTATACAGTATATATACAGTATACAGTATATGAAGAGGTAATAACAATTTGTAAGTTATCAGAAGTTCATGGAGGAGGAAAAGGGGGAAGGGGAAATATAGGAAATTTGAATTAAAAAAATAAAGAACTAGAGGAAAGAGGGGAAGAGGAGCTTATGCTGCAGGGCTTCAAGTAGATAATGTAGATGAGTGTAGTAACATGTATACAAATATGCTTAATACAAACGATGTATTAAATGCATTAAATGGTGTATTAAATGTATGAGCCCCCAATAAAATCTATATCTAAAAAAAAGCCTCTTCTCAAGAATACTTGCATAAAAGGTTAGAACATTCAAGTATTATCATGCAGTGGGGCATACAGAAAATAGTAACTTATTTTTTAAAAGGTAATATCTTACTATACGTAAGAATTATATCTGGGTGTTACTTTATATTAGGAATAGTTATGACATAATTTTTAAACTAGGAGCTACTTGTAGGACACAGTGCTTAAACAGTCAATTCAAAATTGAAGTAGAAACAGTTAAGAAATGAAATAAATAAATCAAAAAGATAAAAAACAACAAGCAGCCATTCAGCAGAGAAACCACAAGTCCACATGTAAGAAGCACACCACTGGTGCGATCATGAGGAGTCATAGGGACCGGGTATAGGCATCAGCAGACACATAACAAACAAACAAACAAACAAACATAGCATTGAGAACAGCGGGGGTTGGAGCAGAGACCGAAAGCCCATCTGTAGACAATGAATGGAAAAATCTCCCCAGAGAGGCCACAGAAAAGAAATGAGTCAACCATGGTGCAGTAAAGCATCAATGAAACACACAATATTCTTCTGGTTTCTTGAGTCTTCCTCATCCCCAACTATAATGATTCCAGTGCTGCTTTTCAATTCAGACTAGACCAGCACATATACACAGGTATAGATAAGAGATGGGCGCTCACGACACACAGAATCTAGGAACAGGAGTGGACATAGTGATACCAGAATGGTAGGAAGATGGGTGAGGAGGAGAAAGGGGGAACCAATTGCAGGGACCAACACATAACCTTATACCCCTCTCCCGGGGGAAGAGCAACAGAAAATTTGGGGAAAGGGAACAGCAGTCAGTGTGAGTTATGAAGAGAATAATAATTTACAATCTATCAGGAGGTTATCGAGGGGGGAGGGAGAAAAAAAGGAGCTGATACTAAGAGTTCAAGAGAAAGTAAATGTCTAGAAAAGAATGAAGGCAACATATGTACAAACACATATGATGAAATTGATGCATAGATTGTAACAAGAGTTGTAAGAGTCTTCACTAAAATGATCTTTTAATAAAACAAAAATAAAACAAGGATGAAATTGACCTATGACTCCTCAAATTATGGATGCTGTACGACAATGTAACATATTTAAAGTGGTAGATGATAGACTGAATTTTACACTGAATAAAAATATTCTTCAGGAAAGTCGATGGTGGCCAGCTATCAAAAGATGCAGCGTCTGGGCTCTTAAAGGCTTGAGTAAACAAGCAGCCATCTAGCTCAGAAGCAACAAAGCCCACATGGACAAAGCACACCAGAATGTGAGACCACAAGGTATCAGTTATCAGACCGCAAGAACTAAAAATCATATTGCCTGCTCACTTTCATGATATGATCGCTGATGACAAATGTGTGCAAAACAAATGTGGTGAAGAAAACTGATGGTGCCTGGCTATTAAAAGATATAGTGTCTGAGGTCTTAAAGACTTGAGTGGACAAGCGGCTATCCAGCTCAGAAGCAACAAAGCCTACATGGAAGAAGCACACCAGCCTGTGTGACCACGAGATGTTGAAGGGATCCGGTGTCAGGCATCAAAGAACTAAAATTATACCATTATAAATAGGGGGGAGTACAGATTGGGGACCCAAAACTCATCAATAGGTAAAGCGACATCCTCTTGAGTTGCAGGGAGGAGATGAGCCAGTTAAAATACAGTGTAGTAACAATGAAATATGCATCTTTCATCTAGTTCTCAAATGCTTCCTCCCACCCACTATCATGGTCCTGGTTCTACCAGACAAGTCTGGCTAGAACAGGACATGTACACTGGAGTCAGACACATGGGGAATTTAGGATAGATGTTCCCTCAGGACTAATGATGGGAGTGATGATACTGGGAAGGTAGAGGGATGGTGAAATAGAAAGGGGGAACCAATTTCAGGGATCTACATATAACCTCCTATCTGGGGTACAGACAACAGGCAAGTGAGAGAGGGGACACATTGGACAGTGTATGATATAAAAAAGTAATAACAATTTGTAAATTATTATTGGTTCATTGGTGAAAGGGAGGGAGAGAAGGAAAATATGGGGAGCTGGTACTGAGGGCCTAAAGTTGAGGGAGGATGTTTTGAGCATGCTGATGGCAACAAGTGTGCAAATGTGACCTGCATACAGTTGATGCATGTATGGATCATGAGGGGAGTTGTATGAGTCCCCAATAAAATGATTCATTAAAAAAAAAAAAAGGGAAGAGAAGGAGAAGCTTATACCAACGGCTCAAGTAGAAAATATTTGAAAATGAATATGGTACGTTTTGTACAAATATGCTTGATACAAATGATGCATTGAATGTTATAAGAGCTGTAAGAGCCCCCAATAAAATTATTGAAAAAAATTTTAATAAAATCAAAGATCATGCTGGGGGAAAAGTAGATAAATAAAAATAATTTACATTCTTTGAATTTGGTTCTAAGAAACATTTTCTGTATCCACTAGGATAACTGATAAATGACTGGCTTAAATTCTATCTCACTGCGGGGAAAAAATAACTTGAAACAACCAAGCAAGTGCTGACCTTAAGGGCATGTGTCACTAAAATAATATTAATGCACAAAACCAAAGCTCACTGCCATTGACTGAATTCTGACTTATAGGGAAGCTATAGGACACAATAGACATGCCCTGTGAATTTTCAAAACTAAAACTCCTTACAAGTAAGAAAATCTATTCTTTCTCCAGATTAATACATTAAAAGACCTGAAAAACAAATAAAATAATTGTTGGATTCTACAAATCGAAAGGATACAAAAGGAAACCAAAATTCCCTATTAAAAAAATGATTGGACATTAAATGCGGGGACATTAAATGAGACATTAAATACTGCACTAAGAGCCAAGGGGGAAGGTATGGGGGAAGGGATTGGAGATAGGGCGTTGGAGCAAGGGATGTCAGAGTGTAGTGTTAACAGAAATAAGGCAATAATAGAATCAGTCTCTGAAGTGAGGTTTATTTGTGGAGACATCCACAAGTAGGGCTCTTCACAGAGCATCAGCAGAGCTGGGAAAACAAATCTCAGGAGGTGCTTTAAAGATTAAAGTCCTAGCACTCCACTTTCTAGAGGGCAATGGATTGCAGTAAATGTCTAATGACCATTTGAAGGGTCTACACATTGATTAAGCCTCCATTGAATTCTTTCTGATCATCCAGCAAGGGTATAGGTTAAATCCAGGCAAAGAGGACAACCTCCACCCTTCTCCAGCCGATCCCAGGTCTGAAGTCACAAGCCATGCCTGCCTGGGTCAGATGGCCCTGGATCAACCTTTGCAAAATCTTCTATCTGAGAATGTAGGCGCCTCGCCCTACTTCTGTAGTCCCATTTACAACAGTGATGTATTGATCTTCCACAAATCACTAACTTGTGACAGTTTACTTTGTCCCAATAGATTACACACTTGAATGTTTCCTTGACCTACACTAATTAATGATCTCCTTTACTGGATGACGAGTCTTTGTATTCACTTTGACGACTTAGCTAATGTTCTTCTTGAATCATATTTGAGATTGGAGCCTTTTTTGCAGTCTCCAACAGAGCACAAGTTAGCTTCTAATGGGCAAAAATGATTCAGGAGGGACACGAGGTCAAGATGGAGGAGGACGATGTGGGCCCTGCACGGGTTGAGGGTGGCTCTGGCTCTGAGCCTGCTGCAGGGTGGGGTGGGGTGAGGGGTGATTGCGAAGTGTGCCTCTCTTTTCTGAGAAGATTCTACTAGGACCTGAAGTACAAAAATATCACGTTCTCCCTGGCCTCTACTGAAAAATAACTTAGCCACATCGGCCGGGAGGTCGGGGGGAGGAGAATCACTTGTGATACTACATCGGGGCCACCAGGTGTGGAAGCCGAGTGGAGAAGGTCGAGATGAAGAAGGACCTCAAGAAGGACCGTCGGATCTGCGTACTCAAGGACAACAAGCAGATTGACCCGAGAAGCGTGGACCTGAAGAAGTTCCGCGTTAAAGAGCTGAAGAAGAGACTGGACAACAGGCGGGAGACGTGCAAAGGTTGTGCCCAGAAGATTCATGAACTGATGCCGAAATTACGCGTGCCCAAGGCGACCAGTTTATGGACTGATTGGTAGCCGGAGACCCCAACTGCCCTGGAGGGAGAAGCAGTTGTCTTCACTCATCTAGCCTTTTTGCAATTTATTCTGCAAGCGGGCTCCCCCTGAAGCTGGAGCTCCTGGCTCAACAGCGCCCCCCAAGGGGTTCACTTTGTCCTGTTGCTGGTTTACGCTAGGATGAAGTGTCTAAGATTCTTTTATTAAAGAGAAAAAAAAATTTTTTTTAAAGATTCATTTTAGAGTAAAAGGGAGTCCCCATTTTAAATATGGCTTAGAGAGAACATTGACTCAATCTTAGGAGACAAAGACAACGCAGACACAAACACATCATCTCTATGAGTTGGAAATGGCTTCCCAGGTTCACAGTTAAGATGTGAGCTCAAGGGGGGGGGGGGGGGGGGGGGGGGGGGGGGGGGGGGGGGGGAGGGGCAGGACAAAAGAAAGCGCCACAAAAGCAAGATTAGTGGTCAATCAATACATCACAATGACAGACACTTCCATCCTTAGATAGAGGGCTTACAAGGTGGGATAAGGGCTTTCTGACCCATGCAGTCAGGGCAAGACTGATAGCACATGGCTCCAGTCTGGAAGACCCCCTGTATGGTTTCCAATTCGGTGACCTCCACAAGGACAAACACAGACAAGTCTCTAAGAGAGACTGCCCCTCCCTGCGCTGCCTGGAGAAAGTGAATCGAATCCACCCGTCAAAGCGCTCTGCTTGAGGGCCAGATTCCTGAAAACCTTGCTTCCTTGTCGGAAAGCTTTCGATGGAGGTTTACTCTAAGTGGGGACTCGGCACTCCGAGTGAGGACTTATAACCTACGCAGGGTTTGGGGGATTGTGGCTGCTAGGGTAGGTGCCCTTTGGCAAAGCAAAGTGCTGAGAAAGTGGGCTCTAATGCAGACCTCAGTCATCCGAGGATGGCCCAATGACTGCAAAGCTGTCTCTACTTTCAGGAAAAGTCCTTCTGGAGTCCTCTCTTCTCATGCCCACGACCTGACATGGAAGGTCCAGGGTCCAGGCAAGGACCCATCCCCAACTGGGCCTTTCTGGCGTGAGAAGTGATGGTGCACGAGGGGCTCTGAGCAGGTAAAGGCGGCCAGAGTATCCCCAGATCCGAAGCCAGAGAGTCTGGTAACCGGCTGATAAAGGATTTCACTAGGAACGTCCTAGGGGCTCGTGGCCACTTGCAACCCACGCAGGCAGGTGCGGGAACTACCGTCCCCGACAGAGCTGGGGACGCCACACCTGCAGGGGACTCCGCACCTGGGATGGATACAGAAACAGAGACTCACCGACTCTCCTGGGACACTCACTGAGCCTTCGCAGTCAGGGGCAATGGGTTCAGCAGGAAATTGCATCATGGGTAGGCTGTGGGGTGGTGTCTGTCCTAAGGGGCGGGACCTGAAGGTAATGAGGGACTCGTGCAGGGAGGAGCCTGAAGGTGAGGCTCGGCGCCTGGAGCGGCAACTGATTCATTCTTAGGATTTTGTTCTTTTTTTATTTATTTGGGGTGTGGGCATAACTGCCCTCTGGTGGGAGTGGAAGGTTCAGCCTTGCTCCTGGAGAGCTACTGCTGGATTTGAACCACTAAGCCAGTGGGCCACAGTCCCACACTCAACCCCTATGCCACCAGGGCTCAGCCCCCTTTAGGATTTTGTTCTTAGTCTGGAAGCTCTGCTGACACCTGTTCCTGGTTGGATGACCCTCCTAGCGTTTGAAACACATTTGCATCTGAATTACAGCAACACAGAAGCCATGACAGAAAGACATCCTGACAGAAAAGTGGTGGGTGGCACATATGCTTCCCAACTGTGAATTTCCCCCAAGAGACACCACACCTGCCAGGACCACAGAGACTCAAATTTGACAGCACCTGACACCATCTCCCCCAAATGGTCTCCTGACACCATATGGCTTTCACCTGAACTCCTCCCAACTACCCAAGCCCAAGAAGAGGCCTATGCCTTATAGAATGAAGAGTCCCAAAGCTTGTCCAATCAAGAAACTTGACAAGCCTGCTTCATCCTCACACACGGATTTCAGGTTCTGTTCCTTGGGTGACATCACCCAAACACAAGCCCCCTTTCCCTTGATGCACACTTAGGTGAGCATCAAGATGGGGAATTCCAGCTACTGTGTCTTCTGCTGCTCCTCAACACTAAAGATTTATTCCACTCCAATCTGTGGGTTCTGTATTACTCTTTTGACCAAACCTTTTTATGAGCATAAGTGTCTTGTTTTCAGCAAGTTCCAATCATCTCATTGTTCTTCACTGACTGTGTTTCCTTTAACACCTTTCATGTGTCCTAGTCTTGCTCTTCTATTTTTATGTGATTGGGGTGCTTTTATCAGCAATGAGTTTGGATCTTGTCAAATGCCTTTTCTGCATCTATTAATATGATCTTACTCTATGTCCTATTAATGTGGTTGGTTACATTAATAGTTTTTCCTTTTTTTACATTAATAGTTTTTCTAGTGTTGGGACATTCATGCATCCCTGGTAATAATTCCACTTAATCAGGTGAAATAGGAACTCAAAGACAGGGATAGGTGCTCTCTAACTGAATCCATCCCCTTTCCACAAATCTGAAGATAAACTGTTAGGATATATGACCTAAACCAAGTAGAGTTATATAACCATCAAATTTATTACTTGGCAGTTAAAATACCAATATAATATATGCTCTCATAGAGTGTGCTTTATAAATAATTTTACCCTATATTCTCTGTAGTGGTAAAATTTTGCTTTAAAGTTTCTCGTGCAAATGTACAGTTCTTCAATTTTGTCCTTGATCACTGATTCGTCTTGCAGGTATATATTTTAAAGCCATGGTTATATTTGTTTTCAACAAAGATTTGGAATGATTAGATCATATATCCTAACAGAAAGAGAGTGAGAAGAGGTCTGTGTGATCACAGATGGAAAACTCCCTGCTGGGACAGAGCTGAGTCACAGGGAGCACTCGGGACCCACAGATCACAGGATACCATCGGAAGCAGGTACACATGGGCAGTTTCAGGACTGGTTTCTTGTTGTGGTCTGGAGACACTTCTCCATCTCCCTGCTTCCCTCAAGCAATTTCTCTAATTTTATAGCTCTAGTCTATCATTGATATCAATGAAGCAAAAAGTTTTAACAAGAGAAACTATTGTCCTGTCTACAGCCATACTGCCCTGAATGTGCCCAATCTCATCTGATGTCAGAAGCTAAGCAAGGTCAGGCCTGGTTAGTACTTGGATGGGAGAAACTATTGTCCTATGCAAATAAAACAGCCTGTCTTATATGGTAGGAAAATGACTCTACCTGGAATTTCAAACACTGGTGTTTGATGACCCTCAGGAAATCAGGACTGCTTTTCCAAACTCTCTGAGGGCAACTAGAGACTCTACGTGGTGAAAACATCACTGGCGTACTACTTGAAAGAAAACTATCCTGTTGACTTGCTTCTGAAATCCCAAAGTCGGTATAGAGATCTCATTGGTTTACCACAATTTGCATGCTCATAGAGTTATAGGGTGGAACCAACAGTGTCCAATTCAGGGTCAGTAACAGAGCAGAAAGATATCCACAAAAGTCCCTCTTTGCTCTCACAACTTAGTGTTCCTGTTGGAGCTAACTATGGCCTGGCATCCCTTTGCTTCCTAGTCTGTTTCCTGCTTTCTAGCTCAGCAATGTTTTCTCATTTAGAGTTGCTAATATGTTCAGTCTCAGAATGCAAATGCATTCATAGTATCAAGTCACTTTTGGTGTATGCTAGTCTGTATTGTTCCTGCAAAGAGGAGGGAGTTTGTTTCAGTTTGTGCTGTTGTTGCTATTGTTGTTGTTATTGTTGTCAATGCCATTGAGTGACCTGTGCACATCAGAACAAAGCACGGCCTTGCCCAGGGCCATCTTCACCACCTGTGTTTGAGTCTGTTGTGGCAGCTACTATGTCAATCCATTGCATTGAGGACCTTACACCTTGTCACTACCTCATACATCATAACACCTAATGCCATTTTCCAAGGAGGAACCTCTTGATCATATGTCCAAAGTACATTAGATATCAACCCAACACACAACCACCACACCACTATGAATCCTTATACAAAAATAGATTCAGGATAAAATTCGTGTGTAAGTCCCAAGTTTTCTCCAAATCATTGAACGGAAGTCCAACATCTACATTCCAGTGAATGTTCAAAAATATGTATTTTTGTAATAATTTTAACTTAAAATGACCTGGATAATATTGCATTTTTTTGATATTGTTAAGTACATGTGAGTTGCCTTCAACTCACAGAGATCCTACAGACAACAGGATGAAAAATTTCTAGATATGTGTTATCATTACAATCATTCTTCTCTGGACTCATCCGTGCAGGCTTTGGGATAATCCAGCTTATTGAGTCTCTTTCTTTTTCATTGACATTCTACTTACCAAGCACAAGACCAGGTTCTGGTTCCTCCTATTGACATGCCAAAATAAGTGAAAGAAGTCTTCCTTGAATGCTTCCAAGAAGCATCCAAGATGTGTTTATTCTAAGACAGATTTGCTAGTCCTTCAGGCAACCCATGATACAGTTAATATACTCTAGCACTATAACTCAAATGCATCAATTCTTCTTTGATATTTCTTTTAGGATATTTATCCATTATTGGAGTCACTCAGTTTACAGAACTGTGGCACATATTTCTGGCATTATTGGTAGTGACAGGGTTGCTAATAAAATTACACAATGTATAGGGTAGCACCACACAATAAACATTCATGGAGTAAAAAATAGGAATAATGATGACATTGAAGAACTCTATACAAAATCTTGCCACTGGTCAGCATGAACTTACATTGATGTATGTAAGCTATACTTAGTGAACCTGGACCACAAAACTATGTGGCACTACAATTAAATACTCAACTACTAGCTAAAAGGATGTCAGGTCAACATTACCTAGTGATTCAGTTTTTTTAAAGAACTTTCTCCCATCAGTATTACAGAAGAGAAAATCCTAACCAGACAACTCTTTTCTTTCATGCAGGGTCACTGTGAGTCTCTAACAACCATCCTGTGCATAAATAACCTTAGATGCCTAAAGATCTATAAATATGTAGACAAGATATTTGCTACCAATCATTAGGTAAGATACAGTGCACTTCAACATAAGAACAATTATACAGTATACGCTTACATATTTCCTTTTGCTATGTGTGTTTCCCACATAAAACATATATATTAGCACTGTCATTTGACTTGGGATGAAGGTCATGTTTCATTTATTTTTGATGATATTAAATGCCACAGAGCCCAAATTCTCAGTGATCCAATGTACAACAGAAAAAAAATAATGCCTCATTCAACACCGTAATCACAATGACTATTTTTGAGCCCTATGTTAGTCTGGGTATACTAGAGAAACAAATTCATAGATACGCTTATGGCTATAAGGGAAGGTTTATATACAAGAGGAATGGAACATTGAGAAAGCATCCCAACCCAGTCCAGTCCAAAGTCACAAGTCCTATATTAGCCCATATGTCTGATACCAGTCTATAAAGTCTCCTTCCAACTTATGAAGCATGTGCAATGACACCAGGACAATCATAGGCAAATAGGTGCAGAGTTTTGTGTGTCCAGTGGCAATAGAAACATCTCAGTGCTTTCAGGAGTCTCCCCATGGCCTCCCAAGCATCTCAGCACTGGCAGGATTCTCCATGTGGCTTCTCCAGCCTCAAAAGTTTAGTTCCATCAGGGCAAGCCAATGTGGCCTCTTCTCTGGGCTCCTCCATTCTCCAGGAATCAGGATCGATCAACATGCTGTCATCTCGTCTTGTCAGTAGTTAGTTTTTTGGGAGACTCAATCTAGTCTCTCTCCTCCAATTGGGAAATACCATGAGACTTCCCAGAATTCTCATGAGAAAGCCATGCCCACATAGAGGCCTCATTGGCTATCTCCAGAGTGACAGGCTAGACTCTACCCCTACATCCCAATCATGAAATTAACATCAAGTACATGGCCGCCACAAGCCCATTATTACAGCGACTATGTCGGTGTATGATGTGCCTTCTTCATTGATTCCCTACATTATTGTGGATGATGTCTTTCTCAAAGGACTAGTATCATAATAATATGTCTGAAGTACATGGAATAAAGTTTCACAATCCTTGATTCTAAGAAACTCTCTGGCTTTACTTCCTTCAAAACAGATCTATTTGTTTTATTGACAACCACTCTATGATGCTTTCAAAATTCTTTTTCAAAACTGTAAGTCAGAGACCATAATTTTTTATATAGCTCTATCATACTCCATTTAATATTCATAAAATAATAGTGAGAAACCATGATGTGGGTTATTTTAGTCTGGGGTGACTATAGAAACAAATCCAGAGAGACATTCATATGTTTACAAGAAAGAACTTTAGGCTGAATCCTGGTGGTGTAGTTGTTGTGTGCAGGACTGCGGCCCACTGGGTTGGAGGTTCAAATCCAGCAGCAAGACTGGGCCTCCTACTCCCAGCACCAGAGGACAGTGAGGCATGCCCCCCCCCAAAAAAAAAAAAAAGAAAGAAAAAAAAGGACTTTATATAAATAGCAGTTGAATATTGAGAAATTAGCCCTCCCAATCCAGATCAAATCCATAAGTCTGATACTAGCCCATATGCTTGATACCAACCTATAAATTCCTCTTCAGACTCACAAAACACATGCAATGATGCTGAATACAGAAAAATCACGGACCAGTGGGTGGAAAGTCTGTGGCCCCAATGGCAGTGTGAGCATCTCAGCACTGATACGGGTCTCCACGTGCCTCCTCCAGCTCCAGAGTTCTGTGTCTGTGAACAGAAATGTCTCACAGGGAGTGAGATTCTGGACCACTTTCAATGAGCTATTTATCACCTTAGTGCCTTAGCGCTGATATTTAATGGTATCTATATCTGGTTCCAATTTGAAAGGTGAATGCGAGGGGCTGAATCCTGGTGGCGTAGTGGTTGTGCACAGGACTGCGGTCTACTGGGTTGGAGGTTCAAACCCAGCAGCAAGGCTGGTCCTCCGACTCCCACCATCAGAGGGCAGTAATGCCCCCCCCCCAAAAAAAAAGGTGAATGCATTTACTTTCTCTCCATTGAGTGCAATGTCTGTCATTCAGCATTGCATTTTGCTATTTTAAGTTCTATTAAACAATTTGATTGCACAATAACACTAGTGGAAACAAAATTAAACAGAGGTCTTGTTTTATCCTCCTAGTTGTCATATATGAGATCTTTGTGGCAGTTACTGTGTCAATCTATGTTCTTTTTTTTTTTTTTTTTTTTAGGCATCACTGCCCTGGTGGTGGGAGGAGGCCCAGCCTTTGCTCCTGGGAGCCGGAATCAAACCTCCATCCCAGTGGGCTGCAGTCCCGTGCACAACCACTACGCCACCGGGGCTCAGCCCGTCAATCTATGTTCTTAAAGGTCATCCTTTTTAAATGACTTTATGTTTTATCAAGCATGATATTTGTTTTCAAGTTCTGATTTCCTTGGCACATGTTCAAAGTGCTTAAGATGAAGAAATCACATGCTTGCTTCTTTCTATTAAGCCTTATAAGTGTGAATCATCCAATATACAGTTGTTTGTTTTTCTGGCAGTCAAAATCAAAATATTCACCATTACCTAAATTTAAATATATTGTTTCATTGTTTCATCTTTGATTTTTTTCATTCACTGTCCAACTTTCACATGTATATGAGCCATTTGAAAACCTGACCTCAACCTTGGGTCAGGTACATCTTAGCCCTTCAAAAGCTATGCTTGCGCTTCAACTTTTAAAGAGGTCTTATGCTATGTATTTGCTCAATGAAATATTTTATTTGGTTGACTGTGGCTTCCATGAACATTATTTATAGATCCAAGTGAGATGAATTCCTTCACATCTTCAGTCTTATCTCCATTTATCCTGATATTTTTTGTTGGTACTGCTGTGAGGAGTTTGATTTTCTTTATACTGGATTATAACCTAAAGTGGTGGCAGCAGTCCCAATCTTCTTCAGTAAGGTTTTCAAATCATACTTTCTTACAACATGTGATTTTATGTTATCTGCTTTTCATAGATCTTTCCCAGGGTTTACTAAAATCTTGATGTTATGCTTTTCATTTAGTACAGTTCTTCAGATTATTTGCTCAGGACAGATAGGAATCACACCACAGAATCCATTGAGCATAGATGTTAAAAATGAATTTGTGGAAGTACTTAAAATTCTTCAAGAAAACATGGCCAGACATTCTATAACCACTTAGTCCAAGAAACAATCTCAAAAACAAGCAAAGACAAATATACAAAAGTAAAAAAGATAAAAATAAAAACTCTTTTAAGTTTTGCATTTCTCGGTTACAAGAAAAACTTGAACCAGATACAGACAATTTGGGTGGAGCAAAATTATTGAGGTATCCTCAGAAGGGTGGCAAATTCTAGATTGCCCAACAAGGCTATGCATACAGGCCTTTGTCCAGGGTTCTGAGAGAGAGAGAGAGAGAGATGAGCTCTCTCCTCCCTCCACTCACTTTGTAAATGACAGTTGTATCCCTTCCCTTCCCTACCCCTGAGCAAGAACCCACTCAGTAGGAAGGCAAACCTGACTGAAATTAGCATGAGAGAGCCTGAGATGAGCTAATTCCTTGAAGCGCCTTGTTGTTGTTGTTCTGTGCCACTCAGAATGTTCCTCATCTCAGAGACCCAGTGTACAACTGAAGAAATAGTGTCTGGTCCTGCACCATCCGCTCTATTGTTCTTACGTTTGTGTCCATTGCTGCAGATGGACAATAATCAATTCATCTAGTTAAGGGACCTCCTCTTTTTCACTGATCTTCTCTCTTACCACTCATGATGCCTTTCTCCAGACTCTGACTTCTCCTGACAACATGTCCAAATTATGTGAGACAAAGTACCCCCAACTTGCCTCTTAGGAGCATATTGGCTGTACTTCTTCCCAGACAACCCTAGGGTTTGCAGAGGTGGCCCACACATACATTCCCTGTCAAAGAGGAAAGTCATACATTGACTAGGGACCTTGCTCTGACATTCATCTGGAGTGAAGGTTTTATCTCCAGTCCCTCCACTGGGATGAAGAAGAATAGCTGGTGGGTAGTCTGAAGTTCTGAAATATTCTCTTTGTTCTCAAGTCATGACAATTTTAGTTTGAAAGGCAATGAATATTGTCATTGGCTTACATCCGTTGGCAACTACAGAAACCACTATTACCTTGATGGGGAATAGGAACTATCTTTCGCTTGTCGTCAATCCCCTCCCTGAATAGATTGGGATCTGCAATAACTATAGCAATTGGACCATCAGTAGCTATATCTAGAGTGAAGGGAATAATATCAAGTCCATTTCCAACTTACCAGCACTAAGAGAGAAATATGAATACCAATAGAATGTTTCAGAAACAATAGCTAATTTCTGTGCACAGGAGAAAAAATAGGAGGGCAAAACCTATGGTTTTGAAAGAAGGAATATAACAACTCATTAGTCCACACAGCTATACAGAGGGTTCAGATCAACTTCCTTTTGTGGAACAGTTAACATCATGAAAGTCCTTCAACTCATGTGGACAGCTGAATCCAAGGCCAAGGAAGTAGACAGGAGAGTCCTCCCTCGGACAAGGCAGTCAGTCTTCCCCAGACAGCAAACAGCAGGGCAGATCAGTAGCTTAGTGAAGCAGGCCTGGAAGCAAACTCAAGTAATACAATTAACAGGATCCACCAACCTCAAGCCCAGGCAATGTACGCACCAGCAGTGTGGTAAGCAGGTCTCAGAGGAGCCTCCAAGCTCTAGCTATACAACTCACAGATTGGCTGGGCCCACAGGCTGAGAGCAGAGAGCAAAAGAGACAGGGGCAGGCCCTGCAGAGCCATTTATCTCTTTGCCCTCCAATCAAACTTTGACCCAATTAATACCGCATGTGCCTATTGGTCTAGTTGGCACAATAAACCTAACTATCATACTCCATCCCTTGTCAATTTGGCACTTGTGTACAATTCTTTAACCATATATATTTGTAGATATTAATGAAATCACACACCTAACATCATAAATCTATTATACATATAAATGAAAACATACTGAATCTAATTGTATCTGGTATATTGTACATGAACAAAGGAAATATTTTAAAAGCACATATAAAGAGCAAATACTGACAATCACAAACCTTGCTTTTGCAATTGATCATGTGGTCATAACTGATAGATTAAACCACATTATTCTACTATCCTTTCTGTATTACCTTTGAACAGTGAGAGGACTTGGTGCTACTCCTAGCACAAAGTTCCCTGCAATAATGACATTGGTCTATAGGGATCACGTGGGGTGCACAAAGCCCAAGAGCTAGGCTTCTGAGGTCAGGACAATAGGGAAGGCATGGGAGCAAGGAGATTCTTATTAGCATCTAGAACAGCAGTTTTCAACCTTCCTAATGCTGCAACCCTTTAATATAGTTCCTCGTGTTATGGCGATCCCCAACCATAAAATTATTTTTGTTGCTACTTCAAAACTGTAATTTTACTACTGTTATGAATCTGGTCACCCCTGTGAAAGGCCCCCAAAGGGGTCAGGACTCACAAGTTGAAAAACATTGATCTAGGGTTTCCTTTACCTCCAAAATATTTTCTCCAATAACTCTCTCGTCCTTAAAATTTATTACACCCCCCCATCAATTTCAATGTTATTAATTCATTTATATATTGTATGCATAAATGCAATTAAATATGTGTATGCATGCATACATGAATCCAGGTGGTATAGTGGTTGCTCATTAAGCTACAATCTAAAATTTCAGGAGTTCAAAACCACCAGCTGTTCAATGGGATAAAAGTAGGATTTTCTGCTCCCATAAAGAGTTAAGGTTTCGGGCTGAGCCCTGGTGGCGTAGTGGTTGTGTGCGGGACTGCGGCCCACTGGAATGGAGGTTCGATTCCAGCTCCACGGAGCAAAGGCTGGGCCTCCTACTCCCACCACCTGAGGGCAGTGATGCCCCCCCCCCCAAAAAAAAAAAAAAACAACCAAGAGTTACGGTTTCAGAAATGTTCAGGGGAAGTTCAACCCTGTCTTATAGGGTCACTATGAGTCTGCATTGACTCCATGCCAGTGAGTGAGTGAGTGACTCAGTGAGATGTAAGTATTGATGTACACAAGCACCTATTGTATCATTGAAAGCCATGACATCTTTTTTGTGATTTTCTTCCTGGATGACCGTATCGGACTGAATAAATATGAAAACACAACATAGCAAACTGTGGGATTCATGGGGAATTCATAGCAACAAATATCTGTGTAACAAAGAAACAAAATTCTGAAATCGATCACCTCCTTTTCCATCTAAGGAAACTAGAAAACTTTGAGTATGGCATATCATAGGTTAGTAGGGGGAAATAATATAAAACTGGAATTCAAATAGATGGAAAAGAAGGAACACACTTATTGAGCCAATTAGGTGAAATAGACTCTTAGAGAAGATGAAGTAAAGTGATAAATATCCAGTTTTCCTGACCATGACTAAAGAATGAGGAGGGGAATCTCCAGATTGGAAGCCAGAGAGGAGATACCATTCTGCATCTTTTCTGGACATTTTTTATGAACAACTTCATGTCCCCAGTATTAAACTATCACAGAAATGAGAAAATACCTTGAAATGTGGAAATCTCATAATGTCCCCCCATAAGAAACAGAGAGTAGAGTCATCCACTAGCATTATGCATATCCACATCTTAAGGGGAACAAGAGAGGATACACTCATTGTGAGATCTCCTACCACAAAGATTGTATGTGATATAAAGTTTATAAACTGAAAATTACTTTAAAATTGATAATATATAACAAATAGTGTAATGTTGGATAAAGAACCTGTTTAAGAGTTCTGTTCTCCCTGGAGAGTGCTTGTGTTCCTCTGAGTCTGAGGGAGAACTCTTGCCGATAATCTCTACTCACCTGCTTCTAAATACCAGGGAATATGCAGAGGTAGCTCTCTGCCTGCTGATAAACTGGCCACAGTCTCTGATGTGGGAGATCTCAGAGGACAGTTCCTGTGTCTGTGGTCTCTGCTGTCACCATTTTGTCCACTGGACACCTAATGAATTTTGTCCCAACCTTGGGTTTCATTTTGGCCATTTTCCATGGCAATTGCTGTAGAACCTGGTATGTGTGTGTGTGTGTGTGTGTGTGTGTGTGTGTGTGATCGCTAGTGCGTTTGTTTCTATGTGTTTTTTCAAATCACAGTGCCTCTGTGTTTACAAGTGTCCAGTGTGAGGTGCAGCTGGTGGAGTCTGGAGTGACCTGAGAAATCCTTGGGGAAGGGTCTTCTGAGACTTTCCTGTACAGCATCTAGATTCATCTTCAGTAGCTATGTCATGAGTTGGATCCACCAGGCTCCAGGGAAGGGGCTGCAGTGGGTCACATACATAATTAGTGCTGATGGTACCACACACTACACTGACTCCATGAAGGGTCGATTCACCATCTCCAGAGACAACTCCAGGAACACACTTTATCTTCAGATGAACAGCCTGAAAGCCAAGGACATGGCCATGTATTACTGTACAAGAGACATAGTGAGGGGAAATCAGTGAGAGCCCAGGCACAAACATGCCCTGCAGGGAGGAGACTGATCTCTAGCAGGCCTTCAGGACTCACAGAACCTAAGACTGGACCAAGTAAGTAGTAAATGCAGCTGGTACTTCAAGGCTGGTTTCCTGTTGTGATCTGTGGATTCTTCAAAATCTCAGTTTTCATAGGGAATCTCTCTCTCTCTCATTAAAAAATAATAGTTCTGTGTCTACTCCTGATATCTGTGATTTCAAAAGTTATATTGTAACTGGAGAATATATTTTGTCTTACAGCAAAAAACAGCCTGTCCCTTAATGACAAGAAATGACTCTGTCAGGGGTCCCTGCATCAGAGTTCTCATGACACTCAAATAAATACTTTTCAATCAGGCCCAGGGGAAATGGGGGATTGGATCAAGGCAACTATTAAGTGTTTGACTATTGAATGAAAAGTTGACGGTATATTCTTCCATCACACTTTGTCAAGTATTCTGAAAATCATTTTGTCACAATGTACATAGTCAACCTATTTTTTTTATATTGAAATGTTTCTTCAAATGGCACTTTTTTTGGTGGGGGTGCAGGTGGGGCTGTTTTTCCAAACAAGAATGGCCTAGTATTTTTCTTTTCCTTTTCTTTTTTCTGGAATCCCATCTGCAAACACATAAAACCAAAATGTCTTTTATTATCTGGGTGCTAATATTTTATATCTGTCTATCTTCCAGAACCTTTAGACCATGATGGTCCAGACAGACACTAACTTATCTGCAAATTCAGAATTCAGGGAGAGTTCGAGTGTCAAACAGGATCATTCAGTTCTTTATGTCAGATGTTGTATCTTCATCTGCCCAGTCCCACAGAATGTCAGCCCTCTCTGTCTGCTTTAACCCAGAGGGTTCGCATTTGTCACGTTAATCACCTCACCTGACTTTGGTACAATTTATTGTACAATATCAGTAACAGTTTCATTATCCAGGGAAACCCAACCTAAGTAAGGAATTTCACATAGTTCAGTATAAATTCTGTATAAGACTGAAGATTAGGTGTAAATAAAATTATTAATGATGACTTTCTAGATAAGAAATATCTTCTTGTGTCAAAGGTAGATGGCTTTAGGGTGACATGTACTCCTTCCACACTAGAATGACCCTTGGGTAGACATACCAGTATAGTTGTCAAAGAAAAGCTCTTACATTTTCTGTTGCCCATCCCCCAGGGAGGGGTTTATAGGTAGATCATTTTGATCAGTTCTCCTTTTCTTCCCCATCTTCCCCTTATCCTTCTGGTATTGCTACTCTCATTGTTGGTCCTGAGGAATTTATCTGTCCTGGATTCCCTATGCTTCCAGCTCTTATCTGTACCAGTGTACATGCTTTGGTCTAGCTGGATTTGTAAGGTAGAATTGGGATCATGATAGTAGAGTGATGGAAACATTGAAGAGCTAGAGGAAAGTTGTATGTTTCATCATTGCTACACTGCACCCTGACTGGCTCAACTCCTCCCTGACACACTTCTGTAAGGAGATTTCCAGTTGCCTACAGGTGGGCTTTGAGTCAACACTTTGCACTGTCCCTCATTCACAATTATATGATTTTTTGTTCTTTGATGTATGATACTTCATGATCACACAGGCTGGTGTGCTTCTTCCATGTGGACTTTGTTTCTTCTCAACTAGATAGCTGCTTATTTATCTTCAAACCTTTCAGACACTATATCTTTTGATAACCAGGCACCATCAGCTTTCTTTACCACATTTGCTTATGCACCTACTTTGTCTTCAGCAATCATGTCGGGAAGGTGAGCATCACAGACTGCCCACTTTAGAGTACAAAATGTTCTTGCATTGAGGAAGTACTTGAGTAGAGGACCAATGCCCTTCTGCTACTTGTGTCATTTGCCATTTTCTTATTGAGTTGTTGTAGATTTCAATATATTTTGGTAATTAGGCCCTGGACCAATGCATCCTTGGTTAAGATTGTTTCCCAGTCTGTGGACTCTCATTTTACTCTCATGATAAATTCTTTTGTGCAAAAGTAATGTAATTTCGGGGCTGATCCCCGGTGGCGTAAGTGGTTGAGTGCAGAACTGTGGCCCACGGACTTGGCGGTTCAAATCCAGCGGCGGCTCTCAGGAGCAGCACTGGGTAGCTCCCATGACCACCAGAGGGCAGTGATGCCAAAAAACAAAAAAAAAGTAATATAATTTCAGTATGTTCCAGTGATCTATCTTGGTTTCTGCTGTGTATACCTCCTTCATTATACTTAACATTCAATGTATGTCCTGCAATAGGGACTTTAAGTTTGTTCCAGCTTTCTCATTAATGATTCTGATAGCTTTGGTGTTTACATTTCAGTCTTTAATCCATCTTGAGTTCATTTTTGTGCATGAGGAAACATATGGGTCTATTTCATTCCGCATATGGAAAACTAGTTTATTCAACACATTTGTTGAAAAGGCTGTCTTTGTTTCATTGGATATTTTCAGGTCCTTTGTCAAAGATTAGTTGGATATAGGCTGGTGCATTTCATCTAATTTTTGTTGTTATAATCCATTGGTCTATCTATCTCTTTTTACCAGTACCAGGCTGTTTTGACTACTGTCAAGTTATGTTACAAGTTTTTGGGTTGGGTTGTACAAGACCTTCTAATTGGTTCTTCTTTTTCAGAAGTTTCTTGCTTATCTTGTCTTTTGCCTACTTCTATGAAATTGGTAATCAGTTTTTTGTATTCCATTAAAGAATGCGTTTGGGATTTGGATTTGGATTGCATTGTATCTACAGATTGTTTTAGGCAGTACTGATATTTCAAAATATTAAGTCTGCCTATCCATGAACACAGGGTATTCTTCCATTTATGTAGGTCTTTTTTGGGTTTTCTAGTAATGGTCTAGTTTTCTTCATTTAGGTCTTTTGTTTATTTAGTTATGTTTATTCCTAAGTATTTCATTTTTTGTAGTTATTGCAAATGATAAAATTTTCTTAATGTCTTTCTCATAAGCTCTCTTTCCTCATACATAGGAATTGAGTTGATTTCCGGTTGTTTATTTTGTATCCTGCTATCTTGCCAAATCCTTAACATGTTTAAAGTAGACTTTTTTGTAGAGAGTTTTGGGTTTTCTATATGTAGGCTCATATGATTTGTAAATACTGAGAGTTTCACTTCTTCTTTCCCTATTTATTCAATTGATTGTTTTTGTTGGGGTGGTGGTGGTTTTAGGACTATCGCTAAGAATTCCAGCATAATGCTGAATAAATGTGGTGATGGGGTGCATACTTGTGTGGTTCCTGTTTTCCATAGAAATATTTCTATTTTTCCCTGTCAAGTGTGTTGTTAACTATTGGATTTTCATATATGGCTTTTGCAAAATTTCTTCTAGATTATCAAATTTGTCGGAATATGTTTTTCATTTGGATCATTTATAAAGTCATCCTTTTCACCTCTTATTCTGGGTATTTGCACCTTTTTTTTCTTTGTTTGAGTTTGCCAATGGTTTGTCTTTTGGGGAGGGGGGCATCACTGCCTCTGGTGGTCATGGGCACTACCCAGTGCTGCTCCTGAGAGCCGCCACTGGATTTGAACCACCAAGTCCACAGGCCGTAGTTCCGCACTCCACCATTTATGCCACTGGGGCTCAGCCCGGTTTGACTTTTTTGTTAATCCTTTCAAAGAACTAGCTTCTTCTTTGTTGATTTTCCTCATTGTCTTCTTGCTTTCAATATTGTGGATTTCTTCATTGATTTTTCTCCCATTGTTTTCTTGTTTTCAATATTGCTGATTTCTTCAATGTTATTACTTTATTTACTGGGGTCTATATATTGCTGTCTGTGTTCCAGGAATACTTCTCCTGTTCATGTGACTGTTAATTGCTATAAATTGACTGCTGATTACTGCTTTTGCCATGTTCCAAAGGTTTTGGTAAGTTCTGTTTTCATTCTCAAGTATCTAAAATATTTTTTTTATTTCCTTCTTTATTTTCTGAACTATCCAATCATGTTTTGAGTACTATGTTGATCAGTTTCCATGTGTTTGTCTTTGTGTTTCCATATGTTTTATTGTGGATTTCTAATTTCATAGCATTGTAGTCTGAGAAGTTAGGTTGTAGGAACTCATTTTTTTTAAATGTTCAAGCATATTTTGCTGCCTAACATATGAGCTTTTCTTGAGAATTTTCTCTCTGTGTTGAAGAATAACATATATTGTGCTTTTTTAGGATGAAGAATCCTGTATATGTCTATGAAGTTAATTTGTTGATGGTGTTGTTGAGCTTTTTGTGTCTTTATTGAGTTTTTTTCCGCCTTGTTCTATCTTACCTAGATAGCAGTGTATTCAAGTTTCCTATTATTGCTATTAAGATATCTGTATCTTTTTTTTCTTTGCTTTTTTTTGGGAGGGGGGGCATTACTGCCCTGTTGGGAGTAGGAGGCCCAGCTTAGCTCCTGGAAAGCTGCTGCTGGATTTGAACCGCCAACCCTGTAGGCCGCAGTCCTACACACAACCACTACACCACCGGGGCTCAGCCTGAGATATGTATATCTTTATCATTTCTATAAGGATTTGACTGATGTATTGTGAGAATCTTTCATTGGGAGTATGTGTTCATTAGAATTATATCTTCTTGGATATTGTTCCTTTGATTAATATGTAGTGTCTTTTATTTTATTATGTTCTTGTCTTTTATTACCTTTTTTTGTCTTAAATGCTATTTTCAGAAAGATTAATAATACTACCCCTGCTCTCTTCTGGTTGCTATTTTCTTAGTATGTTTTTTTTCCAGCCACTGTTTTTTAGTTTTTTCATGTCTGTGTTTATGTGTTTCTTCTAGTCAGCATATACACCAATTTTCTTTTCTTTTCCATCCTCTACTCTGTCTTTTCCTGGTGCATTTAGTCCATTAACATTCAGTGGGATTATTGATATGGATGTGTTACTATCACTTTGGTTTATATTTGTACATGGTAAGTGTAGGTGTATGTGTATTGTGTTTAATCATTTTATTATTATTGTTTTTTTTTTGTTTGTTTGTTTTTTGGGCATCACTGCCTCTGGTGGTCATGGGGCGCTATCTAGTGCTGCTCCTGAAAGCCACCGCTGGATTTGAACCGCCAAGCCCGCAGGTCGCAGTCCAGCACTCAACCATTTATGCCACCGGGGCTCAGCCCGTGTTTAATCCTTTTATTCTTCTTGTATGATTTTTTTGCTTTAAATGTTGCTCTCTGCATGTTGTTTTTTGTGAAGAATTGTCTCCATGATATTTGCGTTGTAGTATTTCTGTGTACAAGATTCAAGGTTGACATTTTTCTTTCTGTCAGGACACTTAATATGTAAGTTCATTGTTTTCTTGTTTGCATAGTGTCTGCTGAGAAATCTGTAATTCTTCTTATTGCTCACCTTTTGAATGTAGTTTTGTTTGTGTTTTTTTTTCTTTTGCTGCTCTTACAATATTTTCCCCTTGCTGTTGATGTTATATGTCTTCACTACACTAAGTTGTTGAATTGGCATATGATTTGTTCTAGATACTTTGCCAAAATGGAAAAAAGCTTGCAAGAAAAAGAACGAGTATGGGAAGGGGGAAAGAAAATGTCCTAAAATGAATTGTGGTAAAGACTGTATAACCTTTCTTGCTATGTTTAAACTATTGGATTGTCTGATATGTGGAGAAAATGCCAATAAAAGCATTTAATTATTTCTTTGTTTGTAAAGAGAAGTGGGTGCTCGGAAATGTTCATCATTTTACTTCCCACTATAACCCCAAAATCTGCATCTGTCACAAGCTACCTTTGTCCCAAGGGTAGGACTGGGCTTCCCAGAGAGAAAGTGGAGCATTTAAGGCAAATGGCACCCCCAGGAATTTCCTTACACATCCGGTCAATCTCTTGCATTTCTACCAAACTATTCATGGTATTAAAGGAGGATTTGTCTGCCCACAGACAGCACAAATGATGATGGATAAGCTTGACCCCACAGAACACAAGTCAGAAAAGCTCTCTCTAGGGGCCATTGCCAACTGCTCTTCCTCAGCGCCATCCTCCTGCTTCCACACACACAGCACATGTGAACCACCTGCAGTGTGGAGCCTACAGCAGAGCTCCCAGGAATATTGAAGATCAAGCTTCCTTACACCTTAATCCTTGCCATGTTGACCAGATATGCTTGTGGAGGTGACACCCTTCCAGTTCCATCGCGGTGACATGGATATCCTACCCCGTGAGCACCTTCAAAGACATATCTTAGAACTGTACTTAAATTAGATTCTTCCCATCCCGTAAGTCTAGGTGCAGCTAGTGCAGCTACACCTGCAACAGGTCAGTCTTGGGTTGGGAAAGCTTTCTCAGCGAATCTTCACCATTTGTGCAATGCCTAATCTCGATGCAGATATCACATTTCTGGATCTATCATACTATGCCAAATAAAATTGATATTATGTTGCCAAGAAGTCTAGTGATGAGGGTCTTAGCTACAACCCAGTCTTCACATATTGGCACACTACAACCACCCTAGCTCCACAAACTGTGTTTGAACTGAACAATCTGAAACCTGAAGACACTGCATGTATTACACAAATGTACCAGGAGACACAGTGAATGGAAAGAGGTCAAACATCGCAAGCGGCAAGAGACCAAGAGGGCTCTGGGCAACAAAGAGAGCTCAGCATACATGGGACACAATTTTTGTCACAGGAGCAGTGCAGGGGATGCTGAATGTTTGTTTCCTCTTGTTTCTAGCGTTTCCTAAATCACCCAAGTCGAGAGACTCTCCAGGGACTCTTCAGCAACCACTCTTGCCCAGTCTCTCATTTTCCTGAAGAGAAGGTTCTGAAAATTACGTAAAAGCCCTGGTTCTTCCTTAAATAGAGGGGAGAAGCAAATAAAACTTGGGATTAGCTAAAATATATTTCCAGATCCAGCAATATCTCACAGTGACCCTGGAGGACAGATTAGGGCTGCCCTTGTAAGCTTCTGAGTCTGTAAATCTTTATGGAGCAGAAACATCGTCTTGATCCTGCAGAGCATTTATTGCTATAGATTGACTGACCTTGAGTGTAGCCACCCACCGTGTAATAAAAGTACACCCTCAGGGTTCTCCAGAAGACCTAAACCATTCTTATCTAGTCTGTGAGTGACCCTAGAAGTCATTCAACTTCATTTATGGCAAAGCAGGCAGATGGTATGCAAATAGACCCCTCCCACTGCTGATGAAAATAACCCATCCCAGGCCCAACTCTGAAAGTCTTGAGAGTTGCTTCAGGCTCTGGAATTCCTAGGTGTCCCCTTTCAGGACTGTACAAAGCTCAATTTTCCTCATTGGAATTTAAAACAGTGATTTGGGGAAGAGCAAGTATGCATGAGTGAGAGATAATGAACGAACGTGTTATGGTTTTCATGAACAGGATGTTTGTGTGTTTGCAGGTGTGAGGTGTAGCTGATGGAATCTGAGGGACACTGGATGCAGTCTGAGGCTTCTCTGAGACTCACCTCTGCAATCTCTGAATTCACTCTCTGTAGCTGTAAGATAAAGCAGTCCTGCCTACCTCGGCGAAGGGGCTGCAGTGGGTTTCATACATTAGCACTGCTGGTAGCACATCCCACACATACTCTGCGAAGGGCCAGTTAAATGTCTCCCAACACAGTGGCAAGAACATATTATACCTTCAAATGAACAACCTGAAATTCGAGGACATAGCCATGTGTTGCTATACAGAAGACACATAGTTAGGGGAACTCAGGATTAACCCAGGCAAAAAATGTCCCCACGTGGAAGGGGCTGGGCTGCAGATAGCTCTCAGGACCCACAAAGTACAGGACTCAATCCCAGGAGCAGGTAAAGGTGAAACTTTCCCACTGGTTTCCTGTTGTGTCTGGGGATCTTTGTCCAACTCAATCTCCTTCAAGGAAACAGTGGATCTCCTCACTTCTTTCAGCACTGCTCATCCCACTCCCTGTGATAATACAATGGGTTTGGACTTAGGTTCTGTTCTTTTTTTAAAAAATCATTTTAAGGGGGGCTTTTACAGCTCGTGTTACCATCCATGCATCCATCCATCATGCCAAGCACTTTTTTTGGTGGGGGGGGGGGTCACTGCTCTCTGGTGGTGGGACTGGAGGCCCAGCCGAGCACATTTTTACGTATGCTGACATCATCATTTTCAAAACATAGACTTTCTCCTTGAGCCCTTGGTTTCAGATTCTCACTTCCCCCTCCCCCCTCCCTCCCTTATGAACCCTTGATAATTTGTTTTTTAAAAATTTCCCCATGTCTTACACCAACCACTGTCTCCCTTCACCCATTTTTCAGTTGTCTGTCCCCTTAGAAAGGGGTTATATGACAATCCTTGTCATTGGTTGCCCCATTTTCCCGAAACCTCCTCCTTCCCCATCTGGTATCTCTAGCTTCATTCTTGGTCCTGAGGGGATTATCAGCCCTGGATTCCCTGTGAGCTACTGTCTTTTTTTTCTCCCTTAACCCCCTGAACTTCCCATACCTATTGGTAAGTCCGATGTCTAGGTTGCATTTTCTTCATCCCATCTTCTTCTCTCCAGCTCTCCATGCCCCTCCAGCACTTGTCCCAGACAGCTGGTTCTACTGTCCATGGGATCTCACTCTATTATCTTTCTAAATTTACATATAGTTTTATTTTCAGAAAAAAGAACACTCTGCACACTCTCTCCCATTCCTGATCCCAGAGAGATCAGCTAGGTCTTCATTTGAGATTAGTATTATGAAAATTGGCAGTAGAATGAGCTCACCACATCTTTGCTAAGACCAGAAGCCTGTCCCTATATGGATGAGCACCACCCAGATGGCCCCATAAGTGTCTCCTTTGAGGCTACATTTATTGTCTTGTGAACAAAAAAGAGGCTGTAAACAAAAATGTAAACAAAAAAGAGCCAGAGATAACAACCAAACTACTATTTTGTTGTAACTGTAGTGTGGGTGCTGGTAGTGTTGACAGTACTATCAAATCCGGTGTTACAGACTATGGCCATGGAATGCACAAACATCAATGACCCCTTTGCCGTGACCTCACTCACGCTATCAGCAAGGGGCCACCAGTTATGCATGTCATTTCAGGTGACCTGTTCCCAGCTGAGAGCAGAATTGAGGAAAAGTTCATTTTTGATATCTTGAACACTTTCAATCACTTCTTGCAATGCACAGAGAGGTCCCTGAAAATCAGCTGATCATGCACTGCTGTAGGAGAAAATAAAATAGTATAGGAGATAATATGATAGTGAAACTTGCTAGTACAGCCTTGGCTTCATACACAAGTGGGTTTCCTTTCATTAACACCAAACACCTATCTCATTGTCCACATCATGGAGACAGCTTTGACCTTGGTTTCCCCTCTCATCAGTCCAAGGTAATGTCCCCCTTATGTCAGATCTACTCTAACTCTTGCTGTTTGGATTGAGCTTAGTCTCTGTTCTCTTTGTGCAGGTGTCCTGTGTGAAGGTCAGCTCGTGGAGTCTGCAGGAGATGTGACACAACCTGGGACTTCTCTGACCTTGTCTTGCAAAGGTTCTGGATTGAGTTTCTCTGATTACAGCATGACCTGAATTCGGCAAGTTCGAAGAAAAGGACTGTAGTGGGGGACACAAGTGAGTCAACCAATGGGAGTACTCAGTGGTACTCTCCATCAGTTCAAAGAAGATTCACAATCCAGGGGCAGTCCTACAAACACATTCTCTCTAAAAATGACAGACTTGAAAGCAGAGGGCACAGCCATGTATTACTGGGTAAGGAAAACAGTGAGTGGAATTCAGAGTGAGCCCAGACACAAAGCTCCCCTGCCAGAAGGAAAAGAGTGGACCTGTATCTAGTGCTCAGTTTGCCTGGAGTATAAGAGCCCTGCTAAGAGCAGGTGCAGAGGAATTCTTTCCTTTTAACTCACTGTGTACTGTTCACACTCAGAAAAAGTCTTAGACAAGGGTATTGATGTTTGTCCTTTGTAACTCCTTTTTATTCTCATGCAAAAGAACTATCCTGGAATAGTGATATAGTTCAATATTTAAGCCTTCATTTTTCATACTTTCTCTAGAAATAATTTTTAGGTAAAGTTTTACTGACTAGGAAATCACATTTCCTCAATCCAAACCAAGAGGTTACATGTCAGCAAGTTGGTTCCTAAGTATAATGTCTGTATGTACATCTGAGTAAAACACTGCCTGATTCAAAGCCATCATCATAATACTTGTCATTTCTGATCACATGATTATAGTATCACTACATCTAGTGTATCCTCTACTTATAAGTTAAAATGCCATTCTCCAGGGACTGGTCCCTTCTGAAATATCTATTGTCCACTGTTGGTGTTATCACTGTCAACTTCCACACTTCTAAGAAACATTCTTATGGTACTTTTCCCAAGACAGATCTGTTTCACTTTCTGAAAGTCTTCCTTATTCTTTATGCAGCTTCCCCATGCACATGAGATTTTCCATACAGTACTTTTGATTAAAGCAAGTTCCCCTTTGTCCAGGATTCAACAGCATTGCTCCGTAACACTGAAATATGTCTTTTGTATTAGTGGGTTAGAAATATGGAAACCATGAATTCACATATGTATTGGCCTTGAATAAAGATATATATAGAAACAATATGTTTATTTAATGAAGATTTCTGTAATCATGTAGTAATCATATATACATATATACCTGTGTATATATTACATATGAATTTTGTTGATGAATAATTTCACTGCTGTTGTGTGCCATTGACTTACTTAGAACATAGTGTTTAATGGTGAAAAAATGATAGCATTCTCCCTGCAAACAGGAGTCATACAAATATGTCCTTATCTTCCTCAGGATGATTATAAACTATTATAAATTAAGAGTGCTCTGAAAAAATAAAGAAAATGATATCATTTAGAATAGTCACACAAAAGATGAAAAATGAAAGGAAAAATGCACAGAAATAAAATATGTACAAAGAACATTATAGAACACTATAGTCATAATGTCCCTTAGGGACAAGGATGACAAGACTTGATGGACATGTTGACAAGAAAGAGTGATTGTTGGAGTGGAACATCATACCTCTTTGTAACGCAGACAGATAACCAGAGGGAGGGAGAGAAAGGGGGGGGGGCGGTGGTGGCCCTCAACACGATGGATTGCCACAGTAGCTGCAACAATAGGCTTAAACATCAGAACAAGTATCAGGCTAGCACAGGACTGGGCAGTGTTTCCTTTCGTTGTACATAGAGTTCCTATCATTCAGACACTGATCCAGTGGCACCTAAGAAAACCCGAGAAACCAAGAGATCGACACAAATGGAAGAACAGCCCCTGTTCCTGCGTAAGAAGAGTCAATATCATGTAGATATAAAGGTCACTCAAAGCAATCATTAATGCCAACACAATACTGACCAGATAACAGCTTCATTCTATAAAGAACTGTTAAAAGTAATCACCAACTTCACATGAAGAGGGAAGAGATGCAGGATAAGCAATGAACTCCAAAGAATGAGAAAGTCAGAGACTGCCCACTGCCCAACCTCAAAAACTATTAGACAGTTACAGTCCTGAAAACAGCCTGGTTCTTAGGGGAAAGATAGAAAACCCTTCAACAAAGGGCAAAAAAAAAATTTAATTGCAAAGACTTTCTCTTAAAAAACATTGATCTGTAGAATAATCAAAGCAGGCCTCATCCCATGAACAAAATCAAATTCAATGTGAATATAAAATGCAAGCACAGATACAGAGCTATAAAGATCATCAATGGGAAAATAGGTACAAACATAAGGGCCCAGTTGCAGTGCATATATATTAATAAACATAGCAGAAGAAACACAATAGAAGACAAAATAAATGACTAGTCAGAGGTAGAATAAGACTCATATATGCGGGCTGAGCCCCGGTGGCGTAGTGGTTGTGCGCGGGACTGCGGCCCACTGGGATGGAGGTTCAATTCCGGCTCCCAGGAGCAAAGGCTGGGCCTCCTACTCCCACCACCTTAGGGCAATGATGCCTAAAAAATAAAAAAATAATAAAAAAAGACTCATATGCATCACAATACTTCAACAAGAGGATATAATGTTATCCCCTGATAGGAAAACAATCCTTAGTCATGACACAATGTAAAAGGAATTTATTTAAGAATAAAAATGAATAATTCAAATATAAAGGCTGCAAATATCATAAATAGAAAGTTAATCAATAGAGACATTCTAATGCCAAGCAGATATATGAATAAATTTTAATGATCTCCTTACAGGAGATACAGATCAAGAAGAGGAAGGAGGAGGGGAAGAAGAATAAGAAATATAACCTTACACTGACACCCCTAGCCTATTTACAATAAGGAAAAGAACACCAGTAAATATATACTGCAGAAGAAGCAGAGACAGTTGGAACTTTCACCAGATGTTACTGGTGCATACAACTATGCAAAGCTATATGGTGATACTGCATACAAATGGGACAATTCATTTTAATGAGTATATATCCTAAAGAATGAGAACCCAATCTAAGCCTCACTAAGGCTAAATCGCCTCTGTAAACACTGCTAGGTCTAACTAGTGTTATCTTGCTTCTGTAAACATTCCCACGTGTTAGGCACGCCTGTTAATCACCATATGAAGGGCAAGTCTTGCAAATGAAAGGGAAGGGCCCAGCAGGACACCTGGCATTCTGTTGAGCTCCAGCCATCCTGAGATACTGCTTCAGGTAAAAGCTGAAGAATATGGAGGAAGTGAGCTTCTTAATTAAGCCTTTTGTAAAATGGTAGATTGATTGGTTGGGTAGAACTGTGAAAGTATAAATATAAAACTATCAGGGAAGGGGCTACACCCTCAAGTTCTTGCTTGAGCTGAGGCAGTCTCTGATCAGAAGAATAAAAAGACTCTTAATTCTAATTCTGGTGATCAAGCCACATTTATTATCAATTAAGGGCTCCAAAGAAAGGTCTTACAGTAAGATGAATAACACAGACAGACATGGCACTTCCATGTTCATTAAAGCACTGTTAACAATACCAAGAAATGGAAACATCCCAAAAGCTCATTGTAAAAGATTGCATAAGCTATCCGTCTCTAAAAAAAAATTTTTTTTCTAAAATGGAGAAACCAGAAAGCAGATCATGGCATAGATCTGGAGAACACTATACTGAGTGAAATTAGACAATCACGAAAGGGAAAATATTATATGTGACCACTATCAGAATAAACACCAACATAGAGCCTGACATTTGTCCTCAGATTATGTGATCACTTAATATTATATCGCTGGCAATGGTTACATTAGTCTCTAATACCTATGCACTATTTATACTCTCATGTGTACACCTAAAATTAAAAACAAACACTAAGCAAAACAAAAAATCACACACATACACACACACAATCTGTAGTGAAGACTCTATCTCAGATGGTGATATGTTGTCACATAGCAGAAAATGGGAAAGGGTGAATAGCTTCTGGCATTCAACAGCTTCATGAACTACTTGGGGCAGATGGCTGCTATACCAATGTCACTGGCTTCAGAGTGGGCTCCAAAGATTTCAAAAGGGAAAGCCAAGATCAGAAGAAGAAATGGTAGTAGAGATTCAACTCTGTGACTGTGTTAAAATTCTCTTTACTCTGGACACCAAAGACTTCAGTCCTCTGGTTATGTTCTGTTGTTTTTCTTTCTCCCTTGGCTTTGGGCTTTCCAGGGGAAAAAACCTGCACTTGCCTTTTCAACTTTCTACTGTGCAGTTCAGAGTGATTATATTGGAGGGTTGTAAAAATTTTTGTGGGTTTGCTACAGGGAGTAATGATTAATCTTATCTTCTGACCTTTCATCATTTTAAGCAAACATCCATGTCTCTTCCTCAAGAGAAATATAGGAGGGCTGAGCCCCAGTGGCGTAGTGGTTGTGTGCGGGACTGCGGCCCACTGGGATGGAGGTTCGATTCCAGCTCCATGGAGCAAAGACTGGGCCTCCTACTCCCACCACCTGAGGGCAGTGATGCCCCCCCCCCAAAAAAAGAGAGAAATATAGGCCAGGAGAAATTGTTTACCTTCTTCCAGGATAGATATTCTTCTTTTATTTTAACTTCATCTATTCCCCCTTCACTTGCCGCATGTGCATTAATTTCCTATTTGGGTGTCATTAATTTGTACATTTAGGCATTTATATTTTATGGAAGAGAGAGGTTATATTCCATAAAAATATCCTATGGTGTCCCTGTCCTTCATGGTCTCGATGTGGTTTAACTAGTATAGTACACTTGAACAATATGAAATCATATTTTCCCAAATACTAAAATTACTTTCCCCAAACACTAAGCTTGTCAACTCCTCCCCCACACACACACTTACAACTGTGATCTTTAGAATAAAAGGACACACAAGGGCACATTGTACACATGACAACCAGCCTAGCCCAACCTTTGAACTCTAGGAGAGAGAACCCATGACCTAGATGTTAATGCCTCCCCATTCACTGAAGAGGATGATTGTACACTAGTCACAGTGGAGTTTGCACTGACCTGAGATTCCCTTCTTGCAGTATTAAAAATGAAAAGAAAATGTGCTGAACAGAAGAGAGAAATGATGTGTGAGGGTTTTCCTGATCATAATGTCTTTGTGCTTGCATGCTTCCAGCGCAGCTGGTGGACTCTGAGAGACTTGAGGCAAAGTAGGGTTGTGTTGAGATCCTCCTGTCCCACCAGCAGATATGACATGGATGTCATCAGCCATTTCTACAGAGGCACTGTTACAAGTAACAATTGCTGATACTTATGTTGATTCCATATCCTGTGTATACCCTGTGAATAGCTGGTTAACAATCCCCAGAGATAATACCAAGAACATTTTGAATACTCAAATGAAGAGCCTCAATGTTAAGAACACAACTTCTATTCAATAATGAAGATACAGTGAAGGAAACTGTGAGAGTCTGCATACAAACTTCCCCACAGGGAGGTCTGGATGTCAGGGATTGCTCAGGACCCCCAGCCACAGGGCTCAGTTCTGGCAGACAGTGTGGAGGGCAGTCAAGAACTGGTTTCCTATCCGTGTCTGGGGTTTCCTCTCCATCTTAAACAGTCTCCCTTGGAGATTCTCTAGATGTGTGGATTTGTATCAAACACTGAATCAGAAACTCACATTATAATGTGAGGGAACATTCTTCCATTTCCAAAGAGCAGAAGGTCTTATATGGTGTCCTCAAGCCAAAATTGTGCATGAAAGCTGTCCTGTGTATCTCAAAAACTGGTATGTCTTAACATCCTCAGACAGTGGCTGGAAATCAGGACTAAACAGACAATAGGTTTCACAGGACACATTTGAGGGTCTGGAGTTTTGTGCTACCACGTGTAGAGTAAGGGGAGGTTCTTTCATTTGAGCAAACCTCTTGTCTACTTGGTGCTTTGTGCTTTGATTGTATCCCCCACCAAAAAAATGTTTAAAAAGGATATATGTGTCAGATTTCATAGGCTCATATTAACTACTTGTATTTCATCACATACATACTCAAGTATAAACTGACTAGAATATCAGCCGAGGCACCTAATTTTACCACAAAACTGCATTAAAAATGTGCTGAAAATTTTGGCTTATATACACCTATATATAGTGAATGTAATTCATAATTAATATAATGGTGATTTCACTTTATTTATCGCTTAACTTTCAGGAGACATCTAGATTCCATGTTGAGAAAAGCTGGATCTAAACGCTAGATCAAGGTGCTGAAACAAATTCTTGACCTTCAGCCCTCAAGGCATTCCATGCTTCTAGTCAGGACAGGTTGCTGGACTTAAGAAGATACCTTCTTGGAGAAAGTGACACAATTAAGGTTTGAAACAGGCATTACTTGGGGTCTGGGATGAAACCTTCTCCTCTATGCTATTTCTTTGTCATAGAGCCAGAAAACAAACCAAAAACAAGCAGTTATATTTTGTTTGTTTTTGTTTGTTTGTTTGTTTGTTTGTTTTGGGGGGGCATCACTGCCCTCTGGTGGTCATGGGAGCTACCCAGCACTGCTCCTGAGAGCCACCACTGGATTTGAACCGCCAAGCCCTCGGGCTGCAGTCCTGCACTCAACCACTTATGCCACCAGGGTTCAGCTCCCCCAAGCAGTTATATTTTTAAGCTACAAGTTCTCTGCTTGTTTACTGTACAACAGCACATAACTGAAATGAAGATATTTGAATTTTCTTTGAAATCATACTTTGCTTCATTTCCACATTTCAGAATTTTGGAGTTACTTACACCCCAGCATATCTGCATCTAGAGATCAATGTACTGCTTCTTCATAATGCAAGGAGGAGGTATAAGCTCATTCAGGATATGGGTCACACACTTGGTAGGAGAGTTACATGCAGAGGGATGTCAATAGATTTATACTTAAGAAAGTCCATACTGTTAGATCTCTTGAGTGAGAAATACCTTGGTCCTTGGCTTTGCGTGACAAATAATTCACTCAACGTGATTCAAGTGAGTTTTATAAAGGATAGAAGAAGCTTGAGGTTCTACCCAGGCACTCTCTCGGCACTTCACACCCACAGTGCAGTCCTGTGGCCAGGGGAGCTAGCCATATGGCCTCCAAGAAGCAGCTTGGGAAAAGGAGAGCTGTGGAATTTGGATCCTGGCTTTTCAGACCCTCTGCTGGGAGGCATGGTCAAGGATACTGATGAACCCTACTGACTGAATTAAATTCACATGGCCTAGACAGAGTCAATCCAGGTGTACCGCCCACCCAGGTGTACCACCCCTTCCTGCCAGGAGCTTGAATTTCTGAGCATGCCCAGTAAACGCCCTGGTCCCTGTTCTACCTACCTAACATAAGCATTGTCATGGGATTCGCTGCGACAATTATGGCATTCACATTCAGAGATGGAGGTGACCTGGACTAGTGTGCAGCTACATCACAGTTTGAAACTTAAATAGGTCTGCCAACCACCAGCAGGTGCTGGAATGATGCTCAAGTAATGCCGTGACAGTCTGTATGTGAAAAATTAACTAATTCAATTAGTTGAATTACTATCTGAAACTACTATGTCATGTGCTTGAATTTCTGGATTTTTTTTAAAATTTTATGGGGGCTCTTACAGCTACTACAACATTCAGTACATCTTTTTTTTTTTTTTTGGCATCACTGCTCTCTGGTGGTGGGAGTAGGAGGCCCAGCCCCACTGCTGGAATTGAACCTCCATCCCAGTGGGCCGCAGTCCCATGCACAATTACTACGCCACCAGGGCTCAGCCCAGTACATCATTTGTATCAAGCACATTTGCACACGTTTCCACATATATCTCCCAACTTTTCCACAGGATGAAAAAATAATTTGTAAATTACTAAGGATTCAAGGGGAAGGAGGAGGAAGGGTAATATAGGGAGCTGATAATGGGGGCCTGGAGGGAGAATGTTTTGAGAGTGATGATGGCAATGGGTGTGTAAAAGTGGCCTGCACACAACTGATGTTGTTAGGGATTGTGATGGGAGTTGTAGGGGCCCCCTAATAAAATGATTCATTAAAAAAAAAAAAGGGCGGGGAGGGGAAAGGGGAGGGTTTTTTTTGTTTTTGTTTTGTTTTGTTTTGTTTTTTAAAGAGGAGCTTGTATCAAGGGCTCAAGTTGAATTTCTGGATTTTAAAGAAACATTTTTTGGAATACAATTGCTTATTCCTTTCAGCAAATTCTGGCCCAGAGATGCCCAGTTAACCATCACCTTGTGCTTAGATTTCCCCACTGCTGAAATAAGTATTAATTAGCTTCTGGGGTCTTGAAGGCTTGACTAAACAAGCAGCCATCCAGCTCAGAAGCAACAAAGCCCACATAGATGAAGCACACCAGAATGTGGGGCTAAGAGTTGTAAAAGGGATCAGTTATCAGGGTTTAAAAACTAAAAATCATAACATTGCGTGCTCACTTTCCTGATATGATCGCTGACGACAAATGTGTGCATAAGCAAATGTGGTGAAGAAAGCTGATGGTGCCTGGCTATCAAAAGATATAGTGTCTGAGGTCTTAAAGGCTTGAGTGAACAAGCGGCCATCCAGCTCAGAAGTAACAAAGCCCACATGGAAGAAGCACAACCTGTGTGACCATGAGGTGTTAAAGGAATCCAGTGTAAGGCATCAAAGAACTAAAATTATATCATTATAAATAGGGGGGAGTACAGATTGGGGGCCCAAAACTCATCAATAGGCAAAGCGACATCCGGGGTTGCAGAGAGAGATGAGCCAGTTAAAGTACAGTGTAGTAACAATGCAATAATGCATCTTTCCTCTAGTTCTCAAATGCTTCCTCCCACCCACTATCATGCTCCTGGGTCTACCATACAAGTCTGGCTAGAACAGGACATGTACACTGAAGTCAGAAACATGGGGAATTTAGGATAGATGTTCCCTCAGGACTAGTGATGGCAGTGGTAATGCTGGGAGGGTGGATGGATGGTGGAATAGAAAGGGGGAACCAATTTCAGGGATCTACATATAACCTACTCGCTTGGGCATGGCCAATGGGGAGGTGAGTGAAGGGATACACTGGACAGTGTATGATATGAAAAAGCAATAGCAATTTGTAAATTATTACAGATTCATTGGGGGAGTGGGGAAGGGAAATGTGGAGAGCTGGAACTGGGGGTCTGGGTGGAGGGAGGAGGTTTGGGGAGTGATGATGGCAACAGGTGTGCAGGTGAGACCTGCATGCAAATGATGTATATGTGGATCATGGGGTGAGGAGTATGAATACCCAATAAAATAATTCATTAAAAAAGGGGGGGGAGGGGGAAGGAGGAGCTTGTGCCACAGGCTCAAGTGGAAAGTGTTTGGGAATGAATGTGGCAACATGTGTGCAAATGTGCTTGATATAGAGATGTATTGAATGTTATAATAGCTGTAAGAGCCCTCTATAAGATTTTTTTAAATAAATAAAAGAAATATTAATTTAGAGATACACAGAAAAGCATTCATTAAATAAGTGTTGTCAACTGTAAAATTGGGGGAAAATGCTTGTGACGAGAAAGAAATCTGAAGGCTGAGCCCCGGTAGCACAGTGGTTGAGTGTGGGACTGCAGCCCACCGGCTTGGCAGTTCAAATCCAGTGGCAGCTCTCCAGGAGCAAGGCTGGGTAGCTCCCACAACCATCAAAGAGCAGTGATGTCCCCCCCCCTCCACCAAATAAAAAAAAAGAAATCTGAATGGGAACTGAACTTTAAAAATGGATATTTAGAGATAGTGCTACTGAGTTCATGGCCAATAATTTCAAAAAGATTCCAAGATGAGATAATCAGTAAGTGTGGGTAATAAATTCATGGTGGCGATGCCTGAGCAGTTATCAGGGAGTTGTGTCTCAAGCACAAACGTAGGGTCAGATTTTGGTTCTAAATGTTCAAATTTCAGGAGAACCAGAATCCCCTGGGTAAGGGGTATTTAAAACTGTCTATGCTCATTTCCTAAATTTTGAAGATTCAAATGGACCTCATTTTATCCAGAGTGCATGCTAGGTCTCCAGTGCTTGTATTTTGGATCAGGATCCAAAATGCCACACTCTTGAATTTTATTTTTATTTTGCCCTGTTCTTTAAACAATTATTTCAAGAAACCATACTGCCCAATCTCTGACACACAGGCTATGTGAGAGCCTCAGTCAGGGTGGAAGCAATGAAGGGCTGGAGGGAGAAAATAGTGGGTTCAGAAATGCTGGGTGTAGCAGTCACTAATCGTGTCAATTTCAGGATTGGGAGTGTAGGGTGGAGTCTAGCCTGACACTCTGGAGATAGCCAGTGAGACCTCTGTGCAGTCATGGCTTTCTCCTGATAATTCTGGCCATCTTTCCCCCTAGAGGCAAGAGACTTACTGCTCAGTCCCTTGGACAAGACACAATGCGGGCTCCCTGTGAGACATCTCAGAGGAGAAGCCACATGGAATTATCCTGATGAAACCAGACCTCTGAAGCGAGAAAAGCCACATAGAAACTTCTGACAATGCTGAGATGCTTGAGAACTCACAGAGAGGTCCCTGTCAGCACTGAGATGTTTCTACCACCACTGGATATACAAGACTCTGCACCCACTGGCCTGTGATTGTCCTGGTGTCATTGCATGTGCTTCATGACTCTGAAGAGGACTTAGGGATTAGTATCAGACATGTGGGTTAATATCGGACTTAGGAACTTGGACTGGACTGGGTTGGGATGTGTTCTCAGTGTTCCATTCTTCTTGTATTTAAACCTCTTCCTTATATACATATGCATGTTTATGAATTTGTTTCTCTAGTCTACCCAGACTAACACACTGGGCTTTCCTTTGACTAATCACAGACATCTCTTAGGCAAAGTGCTCCCTCACTGCAGAATAACACACAGGTGAATTCAAAAGAAAAACCACCCTACAGTGTATCAGAAGAAACATAGGAGTCCCTATTTATATGGACAGGGATCCCTCAGATGGAAATCAGTCTTCAGGTATTAGGTTAAAAATCCACCCTCTTCCCACAGAGCTGTAGATCTCATGAGAAAGCATACAGCTGTGGTCTAAAGATGCTACCGCTATGGTTCTCCTGTGCCTGGTGACAGTTTCCCAAGGGGAGGGTCTCAGATATCAGTATTGAATCTATGGGGGATGGTTGCCACTACAAGTTATCAGAATAGGTGAACTGAATGACCTGCAAGGTTGGTGGACTCATTTGTGAGATCATTCATTGGAGTCACAACGAAGGGAACACACATTGGAAGGACAACTTTGATTATAAAGAATAGCAATTGTTTCACAAGGCGAAGAAATCACAGACTAATATCTCAGAGTGCTCTTTAGAACAGTGAGACTTGTCACGTTTATGAACATGTCATTGGGGGAACCAGTTCCTAGAGAAGAACATGCTGCTTGGAAGAATGTCACTGAAACAGAGGAAAACACTCAGCTAGATGCACAGACAGAGCAAAATGGTCTCAAACTTGAGAGCAAGAGAGCATGGTTCGAGACTTGGCAGCTTAAGTATTTGCTCTGTTGTACACAGTCATTGTGGGTAAAACTGACTCAAAAGCACCCAACAACATCTCTGAGTGAGGTGTAGAAAATGGAATTTAATTCTGGTTAGTAACTGTAATTACCTAAAATAACAGTGTATTATACCATTTTTTTTTAATTCAGGAAGTGTTAAAATTATTTAACACTTAAAATCCAATGAATATACCATTCCTAATTAAATTTCAGCTGCATGGCTATCAAACCATCAGGAAAACAAAGTGTAATAAATAATATAAAATAAATAAAATTATATGCAAAGCCTCTATCCTCAGTGCCATAGTGGATTTCGCACTGCCTTTCTGCTCTTCCAGAGCGACCTTTGCCTCGCCTGCTTCCCAAGTCTCATTTCCTGGGATGCAGTGCACACCCTGCAGTCTGCAGTGTTGAGGAATTCTACTCCCCACAGCCCTTTTGTTTTTCGGTGGTCTGCTCCATGTTCCTGTCAGCAAAACTGCATTGGTCTCAGCAGGATTCTGGTTCCCACTGTTTGCTCCCCACTGACCCGCAAACCCGCCGCACGCTGGATTGCTGAGCACGTGACTCTCCAGACCCTAACAAGATGGCATCACCCGGTGTAAGCCACCACCTTGTTGCTGGGCATGTGTTGGGATTGGCCTGATTTTCCCACAGCTGTCCCCACTGTTTTCTCTCATTTTATAAACACACATCTTTGTCCTGTCTGGTGTTTGGCTTTGGTGTTCTGCTTGTGTACTGTTTCGGTTTTTCCACTGGCTGGTTTTCCTTTTGCCAAGCCTCAGCAAAAAGCATTTGGAAACCAGGCCACTGAGGAACTGCTTTTGGATGTCATGAAAGGCATCTAAACACCGCAGCCTCCAGGCTATGTGCATTCCTGGTACAGTTCCATGTCTGCTGTGACAGTCCATGTCCGGCCCAGCAACCCAATTCCCCCAGCGTGTACCCTGAGCCGCCTCTTCTAAAGTTGCAGAAAGATCTGCTCGTACCAGTGGTCGCCTTTGAAGGCCATTGGAAGGCCACACCAAGCAGTGAGTCTGTTGTCAAAGGCTCAAGTGAATTACTCAGGCCAGTAATTCCTATTGTCAGCCCTGTAAGGTCACCCAAGCCAGTGACTCCCGATCCTTTGCTTACTGTCTAGAAACCATTTAGGACCTAGTTTGCTGGCCAAGACTGGGTCCTCCAACTACTCCCTTGGACAGGGGCACCTGCACGAGGCTCCAGTTTCATGGCATCTAGTGGTGTGCATTGGAACTGCAGTTATGACCCCAAGGTATTGGGTTCTCTTAACTTCTCTGTTGAGTGTAGGAGATCTGTCCCCAAGGGACGGCTGTATCCCATCTAATTGGCAGAGATATGACAAACAGCCAGAAGTTAATCTTGTTCTGGCCTCAGTACATTCTAGGTGATGGGGAATACTTTCCCTTCCGATCCTGATTCAGCTAGAGCAAGGGTGCTCACACTTTGTCAGCATGGGAGCTACTTATATAATGATCAAGTCAAAATGATCCACCAACTACAAAAATGCAAAACATTTATTATATTTATTCATAAATGCATTGACAAGTCTTTATATGTAGAATGTATGTTTATGTACCTTTCATAACTGCATGAGTCCATATTGCACAACGCAACACCATTAACTGTGTATAATTTTTATCATCACCTGAATTTATTCTGATGACTTGCACTGAATAGATGAGCCAGAGATACATAGTCTGGACAGTAACTGCTGACAGCCAGCCTCACGCACACTTCCAAATGATAATCAGTCATGGTGGAATGGTACTTGAACTTAATGATCTTTATGTGAGAAAAGGCCATCTCATATAAATAAGTACAGCCGAATAATGCTGTTAAGGAGGTAGCCCATTTTCCCATGTTTGGGTACTTTCTGTAAGTTCTAGAACTGTTCACGCACTCTGGACTTCAGCTGAATGTCAGCTTATAGTGTCAAAATCTCCCATTCTGCATAAAAGTGATACGTTTTTGTCTTCTTACTTGCTCAAGCCCTCCCAGTCATTTTAATATCCTTTCTTATATTTAAAAGAAAAAAATTAAGGTCTACAAATTGGCAATTACTTAGCTTATCAGTTTTGCTGCACTTAGTACAGTTGTTTGTACATGTGTTTGATACCTAAGATTGCATCTGATTGGCTGCGCTATATATCAATTAAGTGATGTGATTGATAGTAGACTTACATCTATTTTTTTAATGCTATGCAATCTACCCACACTACATTTGTGATCAACTAGTAGATTGTGATCAACATATTGAGCACCCCTGAGCTAGAACATTTCTGCAAAGGGATGGAGAAGTGGGAGGAGCTCATTTATGTCAAATCCTGCCTGCCCCTGCCCCTCCCCACCTCCCAGGGGAGAAGCAGTAAAGACCTTCTGCTGCAGGCTACTCTACTCCCAGCCCAGCCACACCGCCCTTGGTCCCTGAACCTGTAGAAAATGGGGGAACAGGTGGCTGTGCCAAAGTTCTATTCTTAATACAGACAGCTGGGGAGTTTGGTCCCCAGGCCATTCACAAGCCTTTCACCCTAATTGAACTCAGGCAGATTAAGAGTGACCTAAGCATTTCTCCAGACAGTCCTGAACAGTACATAGAGACCTTTCAGTACCTTGACTTGACTTGACTTGAAAGGATATGATGATCACACTGAGACAGCCTATGATAGACTTTGAGAAAGAACTAGTGCTGAAGGGAGCTAGGAAGTTTGCAGAAGGTTTGCATGTGATGCATGATAAGTATCCAGGGCACAGGAACATTTTCTAGTGTGTATCACAAATGGTTGGCAAATGGCCATCAATTATGCCAAAGTGACAGCTATTTACTAAGGGTCTAATGAAAGCCCCATAAATTTCTTAGAGCAGCTGAAAAAAACTCTGAGAAATCACACCACTGTAGAAATACATTCATATGAAGGGTAAGTCTTACCCAGGGACAAATTTCTCACACAGGCCACACCAGACATTTGGAAAAATCTCTAAAAGTTAGTATAGAATCCTGAAGGAGTTACTCTAGAAGAGATGGTCACTAGCACTAATGCCACCATTTACACTAAGGCAAGGATGGGAAGTCCAGGCTCAGGAGAAGAGAAGGAAAAACATTAGGCATGTGCAGGTACTGGCCACCACTAGGTGCCATTGCCATATGTCCTGGTGCCTGGGTCACAGGATGAGGAATTGTCCTAACCAGAATAGGCCAACCTGAGGGCCAGACCACCACTGCAAACAAACTGGCTGTTCAACGGCACTCAGTCCTATGGGAAACAACCAGGATGCGAGGTGCCCACAGGCTAGTGGTGCCCACAGGCTAGTGTGTAGCTGCTGAGGATTAAAACTACCTGGCCCAGATAACCAAGCAGCAGGAGGTAGCTGTTAGTGGTCTGGAGCGTCAGTAAGCATCAATATGGCAGGTAAGTCAGTAAATTTCCTCCTGGAGATTAGGACCACCTATTCTGTCCTTACTCCCTTCCTCAGACCCCTGGCATCTCATACTTGCACCATCCTGGGAGTGTCAGGAAAACCTGTAGTGGAACACTACAGAACCCTTAAGGTGTCTATGGGACAACTTGTATTTCTCTCATAGCTTCCTAGTAGTAGTCCATAAATGTCCAGCCTCTCTCCTAGGTCAGACTGCTTTCTCTCCCACATCACTCAGGTAGTCTCTCAACACTTAAGAATAACCTATTGTCAAAAAAAAAAAAAAGAATAACCTATTGTCTCTACTGCTCCTAGAGACTGTAGTTCTCCGGGTAGGTAGAGAGAACTAACTATCACCTGAAGTTAACCCTCAGGAAACTCACATGAGGAATTTAGATAACTGGAATGATGCACTGCTGTGGGTGAAGACAGAGCTTTTCCACAATTATTATACTCTAAATATTAGGCAAACTGTTTACCAGAATTTGCTATAGAAGTTCAATTAGCTATTCTCCCTGAAACGCCTTGTTACTTAAGTCTACAGAGCTAACTCCCCTGCTGTTAGGATGATTGTTCCCTTCCTTTGAAGCCTGTGGGCAGATTCACATGCTGATGTTAATGATGTCTAGCCTAACCTGTTTAGCCACATCCAGTGTCTGGGGTCTAGTCTCCCCACATGGGACCCTATAATGTGTGCACAAGGTACAAACCCTTCCTGTGACGTATGTCCTTACCTATAATTGGGGGCCTGGTTAAGCTTCAGAGGGTACATAGGGATGGGACATAAGATAAGAGGGTCTCTCTCAAACCTCTCTCTCATCCTGCCTCTCCCAACTCTGCTTCATACCAGCCTGCCTCCATCCAGCCTGCTGCTCACCTGTCTCCCTCTCCCCGTGGACCATCTAGCAGGTGGAGGTGAGCATACATCATGAAAGGATATATATGTAACTTGTTATGCTCTTTTCTCTTTCTCATGATCTCTATATCAGTGTTATAATTATCGCTACACAACTGCCTGTTGAACCCTTGCTGTGAGTATATCAGGAGGCCGGCCACCCCCTGATACACTGTCAATACCTCTGTTACATCTCAGAATTGCCCCCACAACAACCTATGTGTTTAAGTCCCTATGAAGTGTTACATGGACGGATTTCTCTTGTAACCGAGCCAGCTACAGACTCTGAGGTAGCTTTAACACAGCAACAGGCCACAAAATTATCTCAATGCCAGGAGACATCCCATCAGTATGGGCTCATCCAGGCCCAAGGGGAGAAAAAGCTACCACCCTTGTGCCTGCCAGGAGACCTACTTCTTATCAAAACCTTGAAAGACAGGGGTCCCCAATTCCTAGTCAGTCTGGAAGGGTCCTTTGACAAAATTCTCTCTACCCCCACTGCCCTTAAAGATCCAGGGCAAAGGACTTGGATTCAACATTCATGGGTGAGACCCATGGAAGCCATCATAACCAGGCCTCTCAGAAGCAGAGCAAACAGCCAAGTACTCCTGTGAATCAGTAGACACTTCTTTTTTTTTTTTTTTGGGTGGGGGGCATCACTGCTCTCCGGTGATGGGAGTAGGAGGCCCAGCCCCACTGCTGGAATTGAACCTCCATCCCAGTGGGTCGCAGTCCCGCGCACAACCACTACACCACCGGGGCTCAGCCCACCAGTGGACACTCTTAAGATGGTGTTTCACTGCCACATGGAGACAAATAAGTGCTCCAAGGAAAACTCTACCTCAGATCCACAACAATATTTCAGCTAATGAAATATTAGTTAATTTTCACATTAATTTCTGTGTTTAAAGTAAGCTGGCACCCAAGCCTGTTGGTCCTGAAATTTACTTTCAAATCCTCCATTGACGTGAAACCACACTTCCAAGGGCACTGCTACCTGCTTTGCCCCACCTTCCCTACACTAGTCACCTGTTTTGTTTCTTCCGGTCACCGTCAGCATCACCCCAACTTCATCCATTGTAGGACCCTAAGTGGACCCTTATCAACAGAGTGGAAAGGGTGTGGAACCAAAGCTCACGTTGTGAACCCTTCACCAGCAGGAAGCAGAGATGTTGTTACCCAGTACCCCAAAAACTGGTGAGCTCCCCAAGGTGAGGGTCTCAGATATTAGCATTGAGTCTATGAGGGAGTTGCAGGCGACTGACAGACCTGGAACAGGAGTCCTGTCCCGGGTTTAGCTTTAGGAGTCGGGCCCAGGATTGGTGAAATGCTCCCAGAAGCTGTCCCTCACCTGCACTGTCTCTGGTTTGTCATCACAAATTGTGGTTATGGAAATGGAGCTTCTGGACCCTGAGAAAGGGGCTGCAATGGATGGGATACATGTGGTAACACAGTGATACAAATTATAACCCGCCAACCCAAAATCAACTTTCCATCACCAGAGACACATTGAAGAGTCGGTTCTTCCTACAGCTGAGCTTCATGACTGCTGAGGACACGGCTGTGTATTACCTTGCAAGGGACACAGTGAGGGGAAGTCGGTGTGAGCCCAGACACAAACCGTCCCTGCAGGGGAGACACTGGGCAGCAGGGGGTGCACAGGACCCACTGAGCAAAGGAACCCAGACCTAGACAGACACAGATGAATGATAAGGATTTCCTGTTTCAATTAGGGCTTCCTCTCTTAGCTCTCGTTTCCCCAGGGACAGTTTTTCTTTTTCTTCTAAATTTTCTCCTCACTGCAAGCTTGAAAGAACTAGCATGTTTCTAGTACAAATATTCAGTGACTGATCCTTTATTATCATCCTATATAACCAATTTTTCTTCTTGAGAAGCAGATTATCATAGGAATTCTCATCCCCTTCTCACATATATTGAGTTCCTACGGAGTTCTTCCTGATCATTGACCATGAGTATTTCCATCCTAAACAGATCTCATAGATAATGAGAAAATGATGATGAAGAGTAGGGGGTGGAAGAGAGGGGAACTTCAAGGGTCAAACTGCATTTTATGATGAAAATATAATGAAGTTATAATAATTACTTTGCTTTGATATGACTTAGCTAGAAATCCTCTATAGCTGTTACCCTCAGCTAAACCCCTTTATCTTGCCTCACAGTGACTCCTATGATAGTGTCCAGGCACGAATTCTTGCTGGTATTGAACAAACTTCTGCCAAGCTAGAGTCGTCAAATTAATTTTTTTTTCAAGTGCTGTTCAGTCCTCTCTCATTCCAAAAGCAAGTAATCTCTTCCCACGTCTGGCTTTGCCCTGAGATGCGCTTCACAGTGAATTATTACCCAAATGTTAATATCCTCTGGTTCTCCAAATGAGCCTTTTGTCCCTTAACCCATTCCCTCCTGCTCTACAAAGTTAGGCAAAGTTGAACACTTAGCTCTGTACGTAGCTTGCTGGAAGGGATGTGATCCTCCAAACACCCACCCTCTCCCTTGGTTACCCAATGAAAGAAATGTAATATCCTCAACCACTCCTGCTGCCAATTGTGGTTTTTGTCCTTATAATCCCCACCTGAATATAGAGGGGAATTTTTGAGAGACTTGAGTCTTCCCAATAGCCACTGGTTAGAATAAAGACTTTACTTTGGACATAACAGCAATATAGTGATTATTAATATCTCACAACATGCAACATTATGGAGGCTCCAGAAAGATAACTACTGTACTTTCTGGAATATAGTCTCAATCAGATTGCTGTCCTGAGCAGGCTGAACTTCAAGGAAGGTGCCATCTCCACATTTCAGGATCCTGGACTTTTTCAGTGACCTGGTCTGGCAGCTGCTGAGGAAACCCTCATGCCAAATCTTTACTTGGAGTCTACCTGGTTAATTGCTGGAGAAAAGCATCTTTCTTTCTTTCTTTCTTTTTGACTAATGTATTAGGACATGGGTGGGGTGGTGTCCCCAGTCCTAACTCTCCCAGGTAAACTCTTCCCCGAGAGTCTCTTGAAGAGTCTGGCTGTTGTTGTATTTTTTGTCTCATTTTCCAGTGGTCCACTTGTGATTGTTCTTTCTCTTTCCTTGACTCCTTGTGTTTCCCTTTATTGATCTTAGCCCTTGGATTGGCAGTGACTGCGGACTCCTCTCCAGAAATTCCTGCTAGCTCTCCTTCATGTCTTTTAACAGGCACTGAATGAAATATGAAAACTGAGCACAGTGCTCCAGTGGGTTATCCCTCTGCATCCATTTTCTACAAGACAATATATTCTGTAGTCATATAATGAGGCAGACATTGTGTTCAATCCTCCTTCCCAAATAGTGCATCACAGCTTATCCTATGGGTTCTATGGAACAGAAAAGTAAACATAATCGGATACTGAAGGCACTGCCAGTCACCAAATGCATGTACACTGCCACACCAATGTATTCTTATGGTTTTTTTGCTGTACAAATCCTCTCGTCACTAGACTTCTTTCTGGCTAACAGTCGTCCCACCAGAATTACATTAATTAGGATCCCACTGGTCTTTACTGACACATGAGAAAAGGCAAATGCAAAGTCCACTATATTACCAGAGTTTTCCTTCTACAAGAGATCACTGGTATGTGATGTCACATGATTCCCTGTGGAGTTTTTCCACCTTAACTGAATTTAAAGCTTTTTCATTTTTGTGTACTTGTCAAGAAAACTTAGAAAAACAAGTAAAAACTTACCCGTATACATTACAGCTACATAATAACTGTCCTACATGAGATCACTGATGAGACATGAGTTTTTTAAAGAAGTTTTATGATTTAAAATGTTACTGAGTAAATTGGTTTTCTATTCAAAAATTCATACATTGACTGCAGTCCCAAAGATGTACCAGCATTGTTCCCACTTCCGCCCTTCCTGAATCTTACCATCATTATTCATCCTTTCCTGTCCTTTCTTGCATTCAAGAGTTTTAATCTGTAAACAAATGTCCTTTCACTTTTGTACGTTTGATTGTTTTAAGGAGTGCATGCCTCTCAGATGATATTCTTCCCCTCTAATCCTGTATATTTTTTGGCTGAAGGTTGAACCAGAGGGAGGTTTGAGTTCAGTGGCTAAGGGCCATAGTCTTGGGATTCTACTAGTCTCCATCAGACCAATAAGCCTGGTTTATTTTATGATTTTAGATGTTGTTCTCCTTTGTTCTTCCACTCTATTCAGGGTCCTCTTTTATGATCCCTTTCAGAGTAATTAGTGGTGGAAGCTGGGTACCACCTAGTTCTTTTGGACTCAGGGTCGTGGAGGCTGAGGTTTACTATGGTCCATTCATCCTCTGGACTAATTGTTCCCATGTTTTCTATTTTCTTCACTTTTTTATGTGCTGTTTCTGGGAGGGTAACAAAGAGCATGCAGGTGGGGCACAGGCTACTGGATACTGGGTGGGAAGTCTAATGCTTGGCATAGGTGTGATTCAAAAACACCAAGTCCAGCACTCTTGAAGAGCAATGAGGTGTCCATGCACGATGCAGAAGTCTGGGTGTCCCTCTCCCCACACCAGTGGGTCAGAAGAGGGACGGCAATTCAGAGCATGGGTAGCCACTTGGTACATAACAATTGATTGGTCCCACTCTCTGCCTGGGTCAAACCCTAGCACCTCTTTGAAGGATTTGCTACATTCATTCCATTAAAAAGTTTCTTATTCAATTTTTCTCAGGGTTGTAAAAAGACTTTTTTCTTTTTCTCATGTTGAATATCACTTGACTTCCAGACACATGATTTTTTACATTAATTCATGCAAAGGGCTTCTTTCCTGTGTGAAATCTCTGATGTGCGGTAAGACAGCGCTTCTGGCTGAAAGCTTTACCACACTCACCACATACATAAGGCTTTTCTCCAGTATGAGTTCGCAGATGAGTTTTGAGATGTGATGTCTGAATGAAGCCTTTTCCACATTGACTGCACACATGGGGTTTCTCTCCAGTATGAGTTCGCTGATGAACAGTGAGGTCCTTCTTCCTGATAAAGGTTTTTCCACATTTACCACATACATGTGGTTTCTCCCCAGTATGAGTTCGTTGATGAACAGTGAGCGCATTCTCCCAAATAAAGGATTTTCCACATTCACCACATACATGAGGTCTCTCTCCAGTATGAGTTTGCTGATGAACCAATAGGCCCTTCTTCCTGATAAAGGCTTTTCCACATTCACCACATACATGGGATTTCTCTCCAGAATGAGTTCGCTGATGAACAGTGAGGTTCTTCTTCCAGATGAAGGCTTTTCCACATGCAACACATACATGAGGTCTCTCTCCAGTATGAGTTTGCTGATGAACAGTGAGGCCCTTCCTCCTGATAAAGGCTTTTCCACATTCACCACATACATGGGGCTTCTCTCCAGTATGGGTTCGTTGATGAACCATGAGTTTATTCTTCCAGATAAAGGTTTTTCCACATTCATTACATACATGGAGTTTCTCTCCAGTATGAGTTCGCCGATGAACATTGAGCTCATTTCTCCAGATAAAGGTTTTTCCACATTGACCACACACATGTGGTTTCTCTCCAGTGTGAGTTCGCTGATGAACAGTGAGCTCATACTTCCAGGTAAAGGCTTTTCTACACTCACCACATACATGGGGTTTCTCTCCAGTATGAGTTCGCTGATGAACAGTGAGAAGATTCTTCTTGATAAAGGCTTTCCCACACTCACCACATACATGTGGTTTCTCCCCAGTGTGAGTTCGCTGGTGAACAGTGAGCTCATTCTTCCAGATAAATGCTTTTCCACATTCCCCACACACATGTGGCTTCTCTCCAGTATGAGTTCGCTGATGAACAGTGAGCGCATTCTTCCAGATAAAGGATTTTCCACATTCACCACATATGTGGGGTCTCTCTCCAGTATGAGTTCGCTGATGAATAATGAGACCCTTCCTCCTGAAAAAAGCTTTTCCACATTCACCACATGCATGAGGTTTCTCTCCAGTATGAGTTTGCTGATGAACTGTTAGTTTATGCTTCCAGGTAAAGGCTTTTCCACATTCACTACATACATATGGCTTCTCCCCAGTATGAATTCGCTGATGAACAGTGAGCTCACACTTCCAGGTGAAGGTTCTTCCACATTCACCACACACATGGGGTTTCTCTCCAGTATGAGTTTGTTGATGAACAGTGAGCTTATTTTTCCTGATAAAGGCTTTTCCACATTCACCACATACATGGGGCTTCTCCCCAGTGTGAGTTCGCTGATGAACAGTGAGCTCATTCTTCCACATAAAGGTTTTTCCACATTCACCACATTCATGAAGTCTCTCCCTAGTGTGAGTTCGCTGATGAACAGTGAGCGCATTCTTCCACATAAAGGCTTTTCCACATTCATTGCATACATGTGGTTTCTCTCCTGTATGAGTTTGCTGATGAACAGTGAGAACATCCTTCCTAATGAAGGCTTTTCCACATTCACCACATACATGCGGTTTCTCTCCAGTATGAGTTCGCTGATGAACAGTGAGCTTATTCTTCCAGGTAAAGGCTTTTCCACATTCACCACACACATGAGGTTTCTTTCCTGTATGAATTATCTGATGTTCTGTAAGGCATCGCTTCTGGCTGAAAGCTTTACCACACTCACCACATACATAAGGTTTTTCTATAGTATGAGTTCGTAGATGAGTTTTGAGGTGTGATGTCTGAATGAAACCTTTGCAAAAGTCACCACATACACGGGATTGCTCTGCAGGATGAGTTCGCTGATGAGCAGTGAGATCACTATTACAGGTGCAGCCTTTCCCACATTCATTGCATACATAGGGCATCCCTGCCACAGGAGTTTTCTGGTGTTCCTTGAAGTATGATTTACTGTGATAAGTTTTGCCACATTCTAAGCATGTATGTGGCTTTTCTCCTTTAAGAGTCTTTTGATAATGTGCAGTGAGTTTGAATACTTTGTCAAATTTTTGGCCACACTGAGTGCATTCATAGGTCTTATCTAGCATATGAATGATTTGATGCTCACAGCGGAAAGACTCCTTGATGGAGGTTTTCCTACATTTATCTCCTATGTGTGGTTTCTCAATTTTTTCAGACTCCTGATGCTGAATGCAATGTGACTTCATGCTACTGTAGCTTGCACACTCTGGGAACTTTATATCAGTACAAAATTGCTCTTGTTCAACATGGAAAAAAGTTTTCTCATCTCCATTAAACACAACTGGCTTCTTTATTTTACTGCTACTGTTCTGATTTAATGCCAGAATGATTAAACCTGATTTTATAATTTTTTCATGTAAGCCAAATATCTCATAATCTTCCTTTAGAGGAAAATTATTTTTGTGCGGATGAAGAATATTTTCTAATGTATTAAATTTACAGCACTGTTCAATTCTGCCCAAGTTTCTTTCATGCTGCCAGCGCGCAAGCAAATGATCATCAACACTCTGGATCTCTATAAAAGAACAGAACATTGATTCTTTTCATTATTTTGATTTACAATGCAAACCTATAAAACATGCATTGATACAAGGAAGATCATTAGTGACAACCCTCTTAAATGAATGAAAATAGAACACTATGTTCGATTTTTTGCCTATTTTTACAAATACAATTGCATACAGAATACAAATGATAAATGGAACTACTGCAGTAACCAGGTTGGATGACAAAATAATGAACAAACACAGATTTGGTAGTTGCTTAAATAGAACCATGAAAATATACAAAGACTGAAAATACAAACAAAACACTGAGACTCATAGACAACATGAGAAGTAAGACCTGCTCACTTTAGTTGCTAGCTCAGATGTATTTATTCCATCAGCCTTTACTGAAAGACAATGTGAAAAATGCAGGATGTTCTACTTGGGTGAACACAATTTTACTAGTATATAGAAAAGGCATTATAGTACACAAACATGTGCTTTATGTCTATGGAGTCCACATGATAGCTCACACCACTCATCTTCCAGTGTTGACCTGTGGTGGTTGCACACTGCTGTGATACCGGAAGCATTGCCACCCAGTATTTAAAATACAAGCAGGGTCATCCATGGCACACAGTGGAATTTCTTAGTGGAATTTCTAGAAATACAGACTGGGAGAAGGATCTGGTGATCTACTTCTGGAATTTGAGCCCTTCAGGTTTAATAGCACTAAATTAATGATGAAGAAGTTCTAACTTCTCCAAGTACAGTCAACAGTAATGATGTGGATGAAGGAAAGCTTTGGGGACCTTCAGTGAGTGACACAGCAAGACTGAAAATGAGAAAAAAAAATAGCTGCAAACATCCATTGATAATTGGAAGACAGAATGTATGCAGTATTATCAAGAAAAATTCCAAATTGTTAAAACAAATGAAATGTGTAAAGATTGGTAATAGAGGTATTCTTGAACTGTAATAGACTCATACTAAATAGCTATATTTGCTCATAAATCTGTTCATTAAAAATAGATATATTTCCTCCGTGAGCTGAACTTGACAGCAGGAGCACTCTTTACCAACCTAAGACAGGCCATGGTGACATTAGAAGGCCATTGACCGATGAGGGGTAAGGACTGAGTGTGTGTCCTGACAACTAAGACAGGCGGAGTTCCTGGGAGAATATTACTTGAAAAAATAAAAAAGGGGGACCTGTCCTGAGTCATCCAGCCCAGACATGCTTGACTTGTCTACAGGCAGGATATGCTTGAACTCTGTTGCAGTTTGTTGCCTGGGGTTTGTAGTTTGTCGCCTTTGTAACTGTAAACAGCCCTGGCCTTTGAAGCTTGACTTGCAGCTGTGCTGCCATTCACTTGTTAATTTTGAAGATCACTATATGCTAATTGCCTAAACTTGCTTGCCCTATAAAACTGGTTTACTTCTCCCAAATAAACGAGACTTGATCAGAAAAAAAAAATTTAGGTAGGATCTACAGCTGAGAAAGAATATTATAAAACCTTTGTATTAAAAAAAATTGTAAGAAAAAAAATAAATAAAATGAAAAAAAATAGCTATATATTTAATTAGATAATCAAATGGCTTATAAGGCTGAAATTGACTGGTCTCATATTCACCATTCAAAAGTAAACTGCAAGATCTTTTCTGAAATACAGTACTGTTATGGTAGGTTAATATTCATATGCTTACAAGTAAGACCAGTTACTACAAGTGTTATTTAAATTTGTTCAACAAATCTTAAAGCAAACAAAGTGTGAGATCCAGTCTCACAGTAGAATAGGTCCTTAGGAGTGGCATCTGCAATTAAAGAAGATAAAGCAGACAGCAAAGACAGGGTTTAGGGACCTCACGTGCAATACTGAATAAAAAGATCAAGGTCATTTAACATTGAGTTTATATAGTAGTGAGGCATGTAAGCCTTCAGCAGGCAAATAAACAAACAATAAAATGGACAAAGTGTGACTCTGGGCTATTCTGATTCTTTTAGGAGAACATTTAATGATAAGAATCTGATTGTGGGAAAATGAGGACCAGGGAGAGAGGTTATGCAAACAAATTTTCTACTGTCAGGATTAAAGAAGCCTGCCGGCCAGGATTCTGGGTGCAAGGAGGCCTTCACATTTCTGGGTTGGAGAAGAGTTCCACTCACATTTTCCAAATTAAAAATCATCACCATCATCCTCACAGTAGTCTCCCATTAATAGTGATACCTTAATGATATCTCATAAAAGTACATGGGTAATTATTACAGACTGTCAGCTTAATCTATAGGAGAAGACATGTTGTTATAGCTATTCCCCTCTACCTGTCTTCAGCATTGGTGCTAAAATACTCAACCAATGAGCTCAGGGACATTTAGAGTAAATACAGGTAGATGTTTGTGGCTAGGGGGAAGGGCTTGCATGCCTTAAGACTATGTAAATTGGTGCGAGAATACATTCTCTCTCTCTCCCTCTCAGACCTGGCATCATGGAAGAGGTGAGTGCCTACATACTTTTGTTTGTCTCTTTACTTCTGCCCCTCAATTACACAACCTTCCCTCAGGACCCATGCAGACAGCATTTAAGAGACAAAGGAAGAGCTGACTTCTGGAGTAAAAGCAACAAAGGGAATCTGAATGCTCTTAAAGATAGGCTGAGTGGTGAAAAGCCAGGTGCTTGTAGCAGACAGATGTCCAGTAGTATCTTTTTTCTTTTTAAAAAAAAATTGATTTACTTAGTCATTGGGAGTTAACACATATCATAGTTCAATTACATCAAGCAGAACTGCACAATTGTTAACACCATCAGTTTCTGAATAGTCCTTATTTTCCTGGAATTCTTGACATCATCTCCCATTTTATTCCCCTCCTCCACCTACTCTGTTATACTAGCATACTAACGGTGAGCAGTTGTGGATAAAATCCTATCTGGAGATTGGTCTTCCAAGAGATTAGGCTGCTTACACGTTCATCCAGGTTCTGTTTTCCACAATAAGAAGTAGGGAAGGGAGGGGATAGTGGCGAACTGATATCAAGGAATTCAAGAAGAAATGAAATGTTTTCAAACTGATTGTGGTGGCCATTATGCAACACCGCTTGATGTGATTGAACTATGGAATATGATGATATCTGTAAGAGCTCCCAAAAGAGTGATTTAAAAGTTAGAAAAATATATTTAAAATTTCATCCTTAAATCGATCAACTTTTGCAGCCTGAAACTGATTAACCATATAATCATGTACACTGACGAATGTAAAATTTGAAAACAATATCAGTAATTGGAAAAAGTGGCCTTAGTGATCGAAATGACACATGAGATTAACGATAAACTTTTGATAGGATAATGATGAATTCAAAGGAAATTCCTTATTAAACAACAGAAATGGAAACTATACATATGGACCTTTATGAATGGAATACACAAAAAATCAAATCAACCATATTTGTGTAAAGAAATGATGGAGAAGCTCATCAGTCAAAACAAGGCAGGGGTCAACTGTGGAACAGATCAATAATAGTTCAAATCCAAGGTCTCTCAAAAGACTGAACACAAATGAGAGAGCAGTACTGACTATGCCATGCATTGTTTGAATAACAACCAAAAATTAAGAGTTGGAAAATACAGCCCAAAGAGTTCTTTAGCAAAGTCCATGAAGGGAGATACTCGACTGTATAAGACATGACAAAATAATAATAATTTATAAATTAACAAGGGTTGGTAAGGTGGGGTGGGGAGGGTGGGGAAAAAATGAGGAGCTGATATCAGGAGGGTGGGGGAAAATGAGGAGCTGATATCAAGAGCTCAAGTAGAAAAAAAATTGTTTTTAGAATGATGATGGCAACAAATGTACAAATGTGCTTCACACAATGGATGTATGAATGGATTTTGATAAGAGTTTTGAGCTGAGCCCCGGTGGCGTAGTGGTTGTGCAGGGGACCGCGGCCCACTGGGACGGAGATTCAATTCCAGCAGTGGGGCTGGGCCTCCTACTCCCACCACCAGAGAGGAGTGATGCAAAAAAAAAAAAAAAGAAAGAAAGAAACGAAGAGTTTTACAAGCCCCCAATAGGATAATTTTTTTAAAAAGAGTTCTTTAAAAGGTCATCATTCCCATTGTGGACATGTTAGGAATGGGGTAGCCTAAGGAAGGCACACTGCAGATTAAGGAATATACAGCAAACATGTGTTTAATAAAAGAACCAAAGGGCTGAGCCCCACTGGCAAAGTGGTTGAGTGCGGGACTGCGGCCCACTGGCTTGGTGGTTTAAATCCAGCAGCAGCTCTCCAGGAGCAAGGCTGGGCCTCCCACTCCAACCAGAGGGCAGTGATGCCAAAAAAACAAAAAAGCGCCAAGAAAGCAGGATGTTAAAAAATGGCCTTGCCACTTAAAAAAAAATTGAAGGTACAGTGTTAAAAGATACCCTTAGCTGATAACAATTTTCTTGCTGGAAGATGATCTTAGATACCTGAAAATAACAGAAGTCATAAATGTGTTTTACCAAAAGGAGTAAAATATGGAGAAACATGTTTGTTAAGCAATTCCAAAAGAGAAGGCAATTTGACCATCTCTATTAGAAAGCAGATAGAACTTAAATCACTAAAAGAAAACTTTAAAGGTTTAGGAGAACATGAAAAAAATGGAAACCAAAACCTTTAGAGCAGTGGTTCTCGAGCTTCCAAATGCCACAATGCTCAAGTTGTGGGAACCCCCAATCATAAAATCTTCCTAACTAATTTTGCTACTGTTATAAATTGTAATGTAAATACCTAATCTGTAGGATGCATTTTCATTATTACAAATGAAACATAACTAAAGCATAATAATTAATCCCAAAACAATATGTAATTATATATTGTGAAATATTTATGTGTTTTCCAATGGTCTTAAGCGACCCCTGCAAAAGGGTCACTCGCCCCCCAAAGTAGTCACAACACACAGGTTGAGAACTGCTGCTTTGGAGACACTCTAAGGGGGAAAGTTAAGGAAACACAATCCTGTTTATGTTGGGAGCTCAAGATCCAACTTGAGGTTGGGTACTACAGAGGTAAATCCATTCTTAGTCAATAAGGTAGAAATGGCTATATTCTGAGGAAAGTCACAAATTCAAAGTTGTCTGTTTTGAGAGTGGCTTGCAAAATGGACTTTCATAGTAAGGTAGGAGGACATAAAGAGGGAGAGTATTGAGAATCTTAAAAAAAAGAAAAATTATGGAATCAAACAATAGTGTAAATTAAAGAAATGGAAATCTCACTTCAGAAGAGCTGGAAGAGTATTTCTCTGAATTTCCAGGAAAAGTGAGGTCTCACATTAAAAGAAACACATACTTTATGTATTGCCCAACACCCTATCCTGGATGTGAGGCCTTCTCCCAGTTGAAACAACTCCCCAGTCATTTCCCCTTATGGTTTTTGCTCACACAGCTGAAAAAATTCCTCTATGACTTTTTCTAATGCTGACCACAGTTGCTCTCCTAGTTCCAAATGAGAGAAAGTTTCTGGGGTGACAACTAGATAACCAGCTCATGAGAAATTTTGGACATACCAAAATTAACCTCTGGTTTCTGAAGCCTGCAAAATGTTGTACTTCTGGAGAAAGAATGTTCAAAGAAACTAAGTAAAGGGTACTCTTTCAAGGGTAGAAGACTGTTAACCACTAACTTAGGACCAGAGAATTCAATGAGAAGCTCCCTCTTTGAGAACACCACAGACATTGCAAAGATTT